>OZ023172.1:14945912-15123412 GCA_963678695.2 Diplodus puntazzo
GGTTGTGGCATGATAAAACATCCTGTAAATTGTTTTGAGCTCTTTTTTTCCCCCCACAACTCACAGGTTATTCTATGCAAGCCCCTAGAACTCAGGATAGTATTCAGTGCAGAGATTCTTTGCAGCAACATCTAAACCCGGCCATCCCTCCATTATCTTTAGGTCAACTTTAGGTATAGGACAAAGGTTATGCAGACATTTAATTTTGCTTTTCAAAGGATCAGCTGCATTATAATCAGATTGTTTTGGGGGTTTGCAAACACAGGATGCTGAACTAAACTGACATAACATATTAAGCAACCACCAGCAGCCAGTTTGCTTAAGCTCAGAACAAAGACTGGAAACATGGGGAAACCAGCCCAGTCATCAGAATAAAAGGTTGGCCCAAATTCAAATTCAAAGGCTTCTAAGTTCAAATTTGTACGTGTCACACGTATCATATCACCATGCCATACCAGAGACCGCCAAGCTCATGTTTCACCATCCTTAAGCATGAAACCACTGGATATTTTTTCATGAGAACCCCTTAAACTTGTTAATTCAGCCCTTTTTGTGTCACCCTGCTTCCAGTCTGAGCTACTTAAACTAACAGACTGCTTGTTGTAGGTTGATATTTACAAAACAGATATGAGCAAGAGAAAGAAAAGAATGAAAGAAAAGCATATTTCCTAAAATGTCAAACTATCCCGTTAATGTTTTATTGGTAATGTACAACCTTTTTAAGTGGCATGAACAGCATTGTTGTTTTTCAACTAGCAGGAAACCAAGTAGATTGAAATTTAAATTAATTAATGAATTTATTAAAATTTCTATTGCTCGTTATTTATGATTTTGAGTCATGACGGGCTGGAACGTATACAAGTACGTATTGGCCGGAAGGCAGGGAATCATGGACTGTCCATGTATTGTGGGATAAAGTGTAAGAAACTACAAGGAAGAGCATGCAAACTCCATGATCTGGTACAACATTTTGGAGTTAATTCCCTGTTTTTTACTGAAGTCATCGCGTTCTCTCATTCATCATCAGCCTCTCAGATGGCTTCACTGTGATATCCATATGTGTAAGAATAGAAAAAAGTGCTTACCAGTGCAATGTTTACTCTGCAGCAGTGACAAAAAACGTATATTTGGGGTATTCCAAACGGTTTTACATCTAACCAAAAGGTTCATAACAAGACATTTTTCCTCCATAGATGACTGTTAGCACAAAGGTTTGTGTCATGCAAAGCACTGAACCCTTTATCATGTATTAAGTAGACTAGTTTGCTTTCATATGTACTATTTCACTTAAGAATGCTCTGGGGTTCGTCTTTTTATATTTAAACGATTTTGTGGATTTTCAAGACTGTAGAGGCAGAAAGGATTTGTACTGTAAATAAAGTAGAGACGAGAGGTTAGAATGACTGTCGAAGTGGATCTTGTGCTTAGGTGAATGTGTCACGCACACTTAGAGGTAAAAGAGGTAGGGACGTCTTTGACGTTTTTGTTGAGTCACAAATGGCAATACAATCCATGTAAAATGTTTCAGGCAACAGCATCTTTGTGCTACTTTTCATTTTGGTTTATTTTCTGCTCTCCTTAAAACCTATTTTTACATTTTTTAAATCATATTTGATACACTTTTATTTAACCAAAAATGTTAAAATGATTTGACTGATTTAGGATCAGGTGCACAGACACACACACACACACACACACACACACACACACACACACACACACACACACACACACACACACATAAACACAGACACAGGTGGTGGTTAATGAAAGCTAATGCTGATCTGAAGAATAACAGGATTCTATCATATGTGGGTACTTTATGTATTTGTCCACCATCAATTTACTGAATAGCTTTGTCTCTTTTTCTATTATCCTAGAAAACAACTACTTACTTTGCAAGATTAAAAACTAAGAAATGTTACATTAATTACACTAGCGAAGGTGTTACTACTATACTATTAATGAGTAGATATAGCTTAAAAAAAACACAAGTCTGTATGTATTTCAACAATACCACCACAACGATGCCTTGATGTTACATAAGGACTGAATACCAAATCTGTGTATCAAAAATGGTTAAAAGGCTCCTCATTAAACCGAAATGCTCACTAAAATATGTGTCGAAAATTACTTTATGACAGCTGTTGCCACATTGCAAAAGATTTCAGCATGCAATACTTGTCCCTGGTTTATATGCATGTTGTTTTGTTTAAAATTGTGTCTGTAGCATTAATTGTATGAAATATAGATGAAGCTTCAAGGTCTGAAAAGTGCGGCTCAAGCACAAGAACCATAACCTGCAATTATTTCTAATAGCCAGCAGGGGGCAACTCCCCCTGCTGGCTATATGCTGGGTTTATGACCCCAATTGCTAGTTTCAAGTCTACTTCAACAAAGTAAGATTTTCATTTTGTAAATTATGGTCCTATTTACAGTAAAATAGAGTATGCTGTACAGCGTGGCTACCTTGAGATTATCTCCTTGGGGTCTCAGTATGATCCAATCAGGATAGAGGCTGAGTAATGCTTATCTACAGTGCTCCACTCTCTGGTCCAAATATGGTCACTTCAGGCTCCAAAACAACATGGTGATTATACCAAACTCGAGGCTTCAAAAGACAAGTCCACAAATTGATGGGCACTAAGAGGCATTCTTTTAACAATTATCTGTCAGATATATCAGAATATATACCATCAAATATCAGAATGGGCACAACATGTAAAGCTGACCAATGCAGTCTCATAAGGTAGATGTTTCCTTTCATGGAAACATGTTTGACAAATGGTCTTTTGTGTGTTTTATTTGTGTGTGATAAAATTGTGTTGAAAATTAGCTACTTTAATTTAACATACAAAGCTGGCTTATAATGCAACACGGCTAAAAGAATAAGTGAGAGTGCAATTGGTGATTTACCAGAATAGCACTCAGTAGAGCGCATACCTCTACCAAGGCCAAACAGTCCTCTTTAGTTCACTCAAACCTAATCCAATAAATAAAGCTCGATAGCCCTGTATCACTACATATATTAGACCATCATGTTTAACCATGATATGAGATCACCAAATCTAGGATCTGCAACAAAAATGTACTCACTAATAGATACCAGCCAACTAAATATGCAGCCCTGACAAATTAACATAACTGTTGAAAAACATCCTAATAATGTTAAAGACAGTGAGAAAAAAAATCCTGGATACGTCCCTTTATCTGAAGCTGCAACAGATGCTAATGAGATTTATTGTGGGCCAAGACCCATCCTACAGCCAAGTAATCCTGCTGACAAACCAACCAACCAACCAACCAACAGAAATGAGTGAAAACATCACTTCCTTGGTGGAGGTAGTAAAGATGGGTTTGTATTCAAAAGGAGCTGCTGAGGTCTACTTGGTTTTACTTTCTGGAGCAGGTCTCTTTTGCTCTGTTGCTTTCTGGTTGTTCCAAACCACCTGGTTTATGAAGGCAACGTGCTTCTCATCAACCTCTGTCAGACGGATGTCACATTCTGTAATGCTGCTGTTGTGAGACATCGCCTCCTCCAGAGCTTTACCTCCATCCTGCACACACACAGGTAGAGAGAGAGAGAAATAAAACACAGTTGGCAATGATGCATGCCCATGTTGAACACATCACAGGATGCATATTCTGGGAAGGTCTGACAAGAGTCTGGACAACCTTGAAAAATCGCCCCTCAGCAACTCTCTCTGTCCAAATAGCCTGCACTACCTGAGGTGCTTATTATGAGTGTCACCAGTGTTTTATTATTGTGTCTGAAAGAGGCTTTTCTATTTTTGTGGAGCGCACGCCAAGGTCACGGATATTGATGGAACTGAACGTTGCATTTCAGCGATTTTTGATCCTCTGCAGTGTAATCCAATGGAGATACATACTGTACAGTGAAATCTTGAAGAGCAGAGAGCATTAGATCAACCTCTCTTGGGAAAACAAGACTTACTCAGCTTTCCATTATAGCATGTTTTGCACACATCCATGAATAATTGAAAGTCCTTGTACTTGTACTTGCTACCTTCTCTATACTATGTCTACACAGGCACTACCATGGTTTGGGAGTGAAGAAAATCCAGCATTCCAGGGTTTCTCTGCTGGGGGAATTTGATCATTTTTATATAAGAACTAGCTGCCATGTACATTGTTATTGTAAAAGGTTTGCAAGGATTTGAAAGTTTCTGTTCACATGTTTTTTCATTCACTTTTTTGGAAATACAGATATGTCTATTTCCATACCATATCTTGAGAACTTTTGGATGTAGGACTAATTTCATTGATAAGGTACCTGTCGATACAAATCATTTGGTCTATAAAATGTCAGAAAGATGTAAAAAAAATGCCTGTACAGTTCACATATTTTCAGTTCTTTTCAGTTTAAAAGAATAATTGGCACCGATAAGACACTTCACAAGCAGATGAGTATTGGTGGAACTTGCCAGCCTCCAACAAATTCTGCTCTGTTTAACCCATTATATGTCAGGTTTCTTAACTGAAATTACTGATTTTGAGGGTTGATAACAGATTTTCTGCAGTTAGTTTGACGTTCATTTCCAGATTGAGTGCATGTCAGTGCAAGTGCAGCTGAATTTTGTCCTTAATTGAGCTTGACAAGCTGACACTGCAATATCCTAAATCTGCCTGTGAAGACTGTAAACCCTTTTTGATTTGAGTATCAACATGGTCTTTTCGCTGGCACCACCCTAAGGTAAAACTCACCACACCCAGGTTGTTGCAGGAGAGATTGATGCTCTTCAGGGTGCTACTCTGAAACAGAGCTTTAGACAGTGCAATAGCAGTAGGTGTCGTCACCTCATTGGCTCCCAGGTGCAGGTGACACAGGACATTGTTGCTCAGCAAGGCCTTGCCAATCGCCTCACCCCCTTCGTCTCGCAGACGGTTGAGACGCAGGTTGAGTGACAAAAGGGTGGAGTTCTTGGACAAGGCATTTGCTATAGCTTTGGCTCCCGGGCCTGTAATATTGTTGTCGCTAACGTTCAGGATCTCCAGTTTACTCCTGTTGAGCAGTTTGCCGATGGCCCTGGCTCCTTTGTCTCCGATCAGGTTGTGAGAAAAGTTGAGTTCCCTCAGGGACGGGTGGTCCAAAAGGTGTTTCACCAGCACCCTGCACTGTTGGTCTCCAATGTGGCTTTGATGGAGCCTTAGAAGCTGTAGAAACAGGTTATTGTGAAGATTAGCAAAGGTTATGTGATGTGTTGCAGAAAGAATTTGATCACTAAGAGTACAGATAAGTATAAACGCACAGTTCCACCAGTTAAAAAGAAAAGAAATTACGAAAACTAAAAAGTCATAATTATGGGAAATTTGGAAATATGATAAATAGTCAAATTATGAGATAAATGTTTTAATCTCATAATTTCGAGTTTCTATTCTATAATTATGACTTTTTAAATTACAATGATCTCAACTTTATCTCTTAATCATGACTTTCCATGGGAATTACTTTTTCAAGTATCAAGTATAGTTTTTATTTAAAAAAAATCTTTAACTGGCAGAAATGGGCTTCCATAGATTAGATGTGAAAGAGTGTAGGACTTGAAAGCAACTGCCTTTCTCTGTTTGGTGGATGGTATGAACTAGCCACATGTATAAATAATATTTACATGCCAAAAGAAGCAATCCAAATTATCACCTGGGAGATTCTGGAGGGCATTTTTTCACTATTTTCTGCTATAGCATAGATGATTCATCAAAACAACTATCAACCATTTAATCAATCATAAATTGCTCCCCTACAATCAACTGCAATAATCTTGTAGACTGTTCCCATATCATGCACAGAAACCAGTAGCAGATATATGCCATGTTCTCCAGCAGTGATAAATTACTGTGACAAAAATGCTGTGGCAAATAGTGACTTATTTAGGTTGCAGCCAGAGGCTCTGTTGTGTTTTCGCTGACATTAATCAAGCATGAATTTAATGCTTGGGTACTGCCAAATCCAATTTCCCTGTTTCATGTCATCTGGGACTGTAAAATCTCTGTAAATGATGCTTTGTTACTGGCAAGAAAGTCAGAAGTGCTGAATTACAACAAACAAACATCCTCCAGACAATCTGAGCTACAAAATACTGCATTTCATCAACCAATGAGCAGGAATCAGTATTCACCTTTAGAGTCTTACAGGACTTCAGGGCCTTAGCGAGGGACTCACAATCTCTGTCGGTCATCTCAAACATCTTCCATTCAAAGTTCATACCACATTGTTTGACCCTGTACACCAAATGGAGCTCCTCCAGGTTGGTCAGCTTGTTGAGCAGGATGTTAAAGTCAAAGTGGTCCATAGACGGGCCGTCATACTCATTGTCAATTGCCAACTCTGAGCCATATTCCACTTCCTCCTCCTGGGGCTCCTTGACAGGCGGCAGGAGTTGGGAGATGTCCAGCCTCTTGACATAGTTCCTACAAAGAGGCACCATCGCGAGAACTGTCTTTGTCTTTGTAACATCTGGGATAAAAAGCTCAATAATGTTTTCCAAGTGTCTCTCAAAGAACTGTCGTTTCCAGCTGTGGCCATAATGGGAGACGTCACAAAGGTCCCACCGCTGCTCGCAGCATCGCTTCCAGTAGACACCATCGCTGATCAGGTTGGCTGTCACCCGCAGTGGCAGGGAAGTAGACAACCTCTCCTGCACAAAGTCTTTCTGGATGGGTGTGAGATCTTTAAATGTTGGCTTTTCTGTAACAGGTTTGCATAAAGATCATTACATACATTTATATAATAAGTGAGTGTTTAAAAGTGTGGATGATAATGGCATTGGAAACAAAAGCATACTCTCAAAGTTTTTCACGATGGTCTGCAGGCAGAGGTTTGATAAGGAGGGCACTATAGCCAGGGACCAGTTTGGATCCTCGGCAATGATCCTCCTCATCTTACTGTAGTCTTCAGCTGGGTTGAGTTTGGATCCTGGAGAATAAGTGGACCTGGGCATTGTTGTTTGCAGTTTATCCTCTCCTTAAAAAGAAGACACATTAAATGTTCCACATTCCAGAAATGTAGACGGGTTCTTGTTTATTTTCAGGCTTGGATATGTGGTGACAGTTTGCTTGACTACATTTAACGCCAAAATAAATTGTTACTGAAATATCATTGAACATAAGCCACTAAGCTAACTTTAGCTGTTGGCTAAAACGGTGCCGAAAGTGAGTTAGCTATGAGTAACATTTAGCTCAACAGACAGGCAAATAATTAGTTTAACGTCCTTGACCCTCATGTCGCTTAGATACCACTATTTAACAACTATGAAAAACAATTAAAAACATCTTAAAAGTGGTAAAAACGTCATATATTCACGTTTTCGTACCGTTTAGTCACACACACACACATTCGTTGAAACGTCGTAGTACGCTGCTCTAGTCGTCACCTGTCTCCTTAGTAACAGAACGCTCTGTGCTTACTTCACTTAACCCGGGAAAATTGACAACTCAGCCCTCAACGCTACCCAAAGGCAAGTTTGCTGAACAGTACGTCAAGGATAAACATGCGGTGACTATCAAAAGCTTTTATTTTAACAAAAGGTAGAGAAATCGGGAGTTTTCTTGTCAGGACTGTGACTTAAGAAGGTCTTTGTATACATTTCACTGTCAGGAAAGCGGATTTTCCGACGCCAATGGAATGTATCATCCGTTTTCCTCTGAAGCCGCAGTCCTGCAAGAGTTCACAAAAACTAGAATCAGTTTGTTGAACATTTCAGGATATAAACATATATATTAAAAAATAAACACATAATGTAAACATTTTTAAAGGAAACTAAGCAATTCATTGAAACAATTTCTGACTAAAAGCAGCAAAACCTTTTTAATTGTGTGTTCTTGTGTCCTTGTTTATCTATAGCCTATATTTGAAAACTCCTCTGGCTTCCCTCTAAATGTGTCCGTTTGTGTTTTAATGACTGTATTTGCTTTGCTTTTGTTGATCAAGAGTGAAAAAAGGGTCCAAAGAGTTTCCTCCCTGTGTGTTATTCAGAGTGATGGAGTGTAACTAAGTACATTTACTTAAATACAGTTTTGAGGTACTTGTACTTTACTTGAGTTTTTCCATTTTCTGAGAATTAATATTTCCACTCTACCAGATTTCAGAAGGTAGCCTATATATTGTACTTTTTACTCCACTAAATCAATTTGAGAATGTTAGCTACTAGTTACTTTTCAGATGGCATGCTGCATCAGAGCCAAAGTAGTGGAGTTTTTAATTACATGTTTTATCTGCAATTGGATAAAAACAATGGAGATTCCAAAAATCTGCTAAGTATCGGATGGATAATCGCCTAAACCACAGTATACAGTAAAAACATACATGTACATTTTTTTTTTTACTTTACTTTCAGAAGTACTGTTGTAATAGGCGCCTTTCACTTTTACCAAAGTAATATTTTAGCTAGATATCTTTACTTTTATTTAAGTATAACTTTTGGATAATTTTTACAACACTGAATATCCCGGTGTTAAATATGTTTAGGTACACCACTCAAAATTAGTTAGGGATATTGTAATGTGGGTGCATATATGCAACATTATGTGACTAACTTAACTATGTGGAAACTGATTTTTGATGTATAAGATTCATTCATTAACTTATTCAAAGTTTAGATATAACGTTGAAAACTGATGCATTTTAAAATGCTGGACAGATGTTTTTTCCATATGCTTGATTTGATTATACAACTTCCCCATGAATGCAAGAATACAATACAGAATTTCAATATTTTGCAAATACCAATTCATTCTTGAACTTAAAGGTAGTGTTAGGTCATTAAATGCAGGAATAAAAGAGAGTTGCCTGCAGATGAGCACACAATTAACATTAGACTGCTTAGCATTACAACAGTAATGTCGCATCAGATGGACATAAAAGGAGATGTTATATGAGTGTGTGTTTTGAGGTCTGTGTGTGACATCACTGTTACAGGAGGCTGCTGCAGGGTAGAGCCTGATCATGCTGTGAATAACATTTGGAGTCTACAAAACTGACAGATGGACCACGGATATGGATCATGGGCCTTTTGGATGCGAGCCGGCTGTGAATCCATCTTTCTTACAAGCAACAACACAGATCAGGTGCCCGGTGACAGTGCAGCGGGTTGGAAATCAGCAAAGTGACGGCATGATAAACAAGCAGAGAGAGATCATAGTAAATATGGTTTCCCCCATTCCTCAATCAATCTGCTGTGAAGGAAAAAACTGAGACAAACTAAAAATTCTGCTTGCTCAAGCTTTAACAAATCAGAAAAGAATCTAAAATTGTCAACAACTTTCCAGATCCCCCCCCCCCCCAAGAAAAAAACAGCACAAAAACACACAGATGTTTGGTTTGCTTTAGTATGTTGAAGAAAAACATAAAATTTTCACAGTTAAGAAGCTGGAACCAGTACATTTTGAGCATTTTTTTTCTTTTACTCTAAAACACGACTGAAACAATCAATAGTTGCAGTTTATTTTGCAGCCCATCTGTTTGAGCCACTTTCATGCGTTATTCATAGGTAACTCGTTCACATGTGGATGGAGGCAGGGAGGTGATGCAGCAACAAAAACCACTCTGATGAAGGGCTGGCCGAGAGAGAGAGTGAGAGAGAGAGAGGGAGGGAGGGATGGCTGTAACTGGCATCATAAGGTTGCATCAACAGTGGGATGGAGGGTCGGACGGAGGAATGAGAGGCTCCAACTGTAGTCCCGAGGCAGTCCATCACTGTCGTCCTCGTGTAATGCGTCCTGACAGACACACGCTTCCTTCGTACTCCGGCTTTAATGGACTGGCGTGACATCAGCCATCCCAGGCACAGGAAGCAAACTGTCTCTGTGAGCTGTTGTCCCAGTGCACTCTGCGTTGAGTCAGTGTGGCGTGAATCACCGTGTTGGTTGTCCCTTAATATCATATGATAATGATTGATTTATTGATTAATCGGCGCACTTGTAAAGTATTCCCCCAAAATACAGTGTGTGTGTGTGTGTGTACATTTGCTCGCATTTCTGTTCATCAATGAATGAATGAATGAGTCAAACTTTATTTATATAGCACATTTAAAGCAAATCAAAGTGCATTTCAAAGGGCTTAACAAGTGACACAAAAATAAAAACAGGTGACTGATGTACGCCAACTGCAATACAATTAATGGTTAAAATAATAAAAGTTAACAAATAAAGATAAAAAAAAGCAATGAGAATAATGATAGAAATAAAATAGAAAATAATACATAAAACTTGATTTAAAAAGATGTTAAGATAGGCCTATAAGAAATTAAAATGAGAAAATCACAGGATACTACATAAGAGCCAGGCTGAAAGAATAGGTTTTTGTTTTACGTTAAAACGTTCTGTCAATATTTGGTCGTATTACTGATGCGTCACCTCCTTCCAAAATGTGTGTGTGCGTTTGTGTGTCGTGCGTGGCCGTGTGCGCGTGCGCGCGCCTTTGTGCTCGATGCGCGCTTTGATGTGCGTTCAATATGACGCACGTGCTTTGATCCAAAGCTAAATAGTGACGTTGTGGAATCGTCGATGAATAAATACTATAGCTGGTTTGCAAATACAACTAATTTTAGTCTTAACTAAACACTAGTAGCTGACCAGACCAGAAAACACGAGCAGGAACCACAGCGAGCCACAGCGAGCCACACATCACTAGACAACTATCAGAAAGTTTCAAATCAACTTGAGGAAAGGCAAAGACATGTCTCCAGTGAAGCAGTCTGCATCCCCGATGGATAACACGGTCGTTATCAACGAAGAGGCTGTGAAGCCCATCCTGAACAGGCATTTTGATCAGATCTCTGAAGCACAGTGGAGCCTGTTAGCTGATGGGATTTGTGACCCAGGAGTGGACACAATACTGACCAACATGATTTGCGAAATCATACAGACGCTCTCTGCGTCGGCCCTGAGCATAGTCTTACCAATGTTTCAGGAGCGTTTACGGAGGAATTATTCACAGGCTGATATAAATTTAGCTTTGAAAAACCTCAACACGCAGATGGAAAACTCCCTCTCTGGTACTTTTGCTGAAGTTCTTCGCATCTCACCGGAAAACTGTGAGAGCGCAGAAAAGCTGACGGAGCTGGTCGAGGAGGAAGTTTTACAGAAGGTCACGTCTGCTGTATCTCTGGCCATCAACAGCCCTGCTTGGCAGGAAGGGTCTGCCATTTTTGTCCCTGGCTCCATGTCCAGCACACCATCTCTTAGTCAAATGGTGAGTCATGCTAGCATATGTCTGAAAAGCTATGTGAGTCAGCTGAAATCCAGTTGCCTGTGCTGTTTGTGGGCAAAAAGTCCCGAGCCCGCAACACCTGCCCCAGAACCGGAGAGGTGTGAATCCAAGATTTCTGCCCCCTTAGCGAGATGCGATTCGTCTCAGAGCACGAAATCTAAGATCTCTGTTCCCTCAGTGGCGTGTGAATCACTCCAGAGCATGAGATCCAAGGTCTCTGTCCTCTCTGTGACTCAAGCAGTGGCTGAAATCCTTGATAAATGGTCCACCGAGACACCGGATATGACAGAGGAGGCTGACTTTGCTCTCCAGCCTCCCAGCCCCTCTTTGGAGGCTTGCGAAGCAGCGCTGGAAATTATCAGCATCATAAGTAATAACCTCCATCAGGTGGACGGCGGAGATGACGGATGCAATGATAAGAGCAGCTCATCCAAACATCACTTCAGTTTGAAGCTGATACTTAAAAATGTGAAAGACTTCTTTACCTCGCGAGCAGCATGTTCAAAAGACACCACAAGTGACAACCAGCAGGGCAGCAAAAGGAGATTCTTTAAGTTTGCACATAAACAATTCAAGGAAATGACGACAGAGCTGGAAACGTCGCTCCAGAGAGAAGACCTCGACTTTATTGTGCCTCTCAGTCAGAGTTCAGGGTCCCCTCAGCCGACAGACAAAAGAGAAGACGACTCTGATGAAGTTTTTGATTTAGACGAAGCCGTTCCAGAGTCTCCAAGTCCCACATCTGAGGCTTACGTTCAGCCCGGGACGACGCCATTAATCAGTGTCACACAGAAGCGTTCCTCCTTACTAGAGTGTGATTGGATCAAACGTGCTTTTGAGAGCTTGTTCAATATTTTATACCTGCCCAAGAAATCTGGACCACAGGCCAAGAAAAGCCTGACAAAGTTGGCCAGTCAGCTTTCAAAAGACTTGACCAATGAATTGTACGGTCCTGACACGGCCAGCGTCACGGAACAACTTCCCTCAGAACAACTGAGCGGAAGCTTATCCGACCCTGTCATCATTCGTCTTGGGGAGAGGGCGACCCCTACCCGGTCTGGCCCTTCTCTTGAACGCAAGCACGTCACAATACGGGATTCAGTGGCAAAGTTCTTGCAGCAGATGTGTCTCTGGGCGGAGAGGGAGCAGTCACACCAGGCAAGTCACAGTGAGAAAGTTTCTGGTGCGCTTAGCGACATCGAAGACCTAATCCAAACAGTCGTGACCCCGACGGAGGAAAAGAATACCGTCGCGCCAGAGTCCCTCGAAGCCAGCGACAGTGAGACTACAGGACCCTATTGTACAACTCCAGTCTTACCTTTCAATGATCTCTGCGACGACGACGACGACGACAACGACGACAACGACAACGACGACAACAGGGAGTTGAACGCGATCTTGGAGGACAATTTCAGAGCGGATTCAGGAGACATAGCTTCTAAACTCGCTCCTGAAAGCAGACTGGTGTTTTCCCCCAGTCCAGTGTCAGGTAGGGGATTAGAGTCAGCTGACACCTCATCCTGTATATCAGAGAGAACAGCAAACAGCATCATCACGGCTCTGCTCATGAGACTCATCATGAACGCCCCTCGGAAGACCAGGAGGTTCACGAAGACAGCAGACATCGACAAGATCATTCAGCGTCTCTCAGAAGTGGCGCGAGGTAACATCAACATCTCTGACTCGGACATCAGAAAAACTAGAAACCACATGACACAACTCAACAAAGCAGTGATCAGGGACCTTGTGAGGGAGTTTGGCTCTTCTGAACGGCTACTGGAGGCTTCAATGGCAACAAATAATTCCTCTTTTGACAAAGCTGTCATTAAGTATCTGAAAATCCATCTGGATGAACTCTACAGACCAAAAAGGTCCGCAGTTGCCAGGTTCTTTATAAGGCTGGGAAAAGCTTTAATCAAACCCTTCAGGTGTTGCACCACCGATTGAAGCGGAGACTAACCATCTCCACTTTCCACTGCCCCCCCAAGCCCCCCAGGCCCCCCCCCCGCTTCTTTGACCAAGCCTGAAGCATTCATCTTGAAGGAAAAAGGTTCACAAACTATCACACCGTCCATCTCGTCTGACTTGTGTTAGGTCAGATGAGATTGAAACTAGCTGTGGAACTAGAGAACTTCTTTCCTTCAAGATGAATGCCGTCAATGGACCTTTCTCGCAGTGCTGGTCAGGGTTGGATTCCCGGCCTTGATCGTTGCTCTGCAGAGTTTCATGACTCCCTGGGTCGGTACGGTTTCCTCCGAGTTTCTTCGGTTCACCGATTTTACATTTGTAATATAAAAAAAACGCTAACCAGGCCATTCAGGCTGGCCAAGAGTGATGACCGTTTGCCTATTTCCCTCTTTTTCACCTCCCCTTGCTTCTTTAAAATCTCAAAGCTTGCAGCATGCATCTTGAAGGAAACAAAAGGTTTACAAACCATCACAACTTCCATCCCAGTACGGTTTCCTCCGAGTTACTTCGGTTCACCGATTTTACATTTGTAATATAAAAAAACGCTTACCAGGCCATTCAGGCTGGCCAGGAGCGATGACCGTTTGCCTATTTCCCTCTTTTTAATCTCCCCTTGCTTCTTTAAAATCTCAAAGCTTGCTGCATGCATCTTGAGGGAAACAAAAGGTTTACAAACCATCACAACTTCCATCCCAGTACGGTTTCCTCCGAGTTACTTCGGTTCACCGATTTTACATTTGTAATATAAAAAAACGCTAACCAGGCCATTCAGGCTGGCCAGGAGTGATGACCATTTGCCTATTTCCCTCTTTTTCACCTCCCCTTGCTTCTTTAAAATCTCAAAGCTTGCAGCATGCATCTTGAAGGAAACAAAAGGTTTACAAACCATCACAACTTCCATCCCAGTACGGTTTCCTCCGAGCTGCTTCGGTTCACCGATTTTACATTTGTAATGTAAAACAAAAAAATGTTGTTTCTCACAGTGAATGTCAAAACATCCACTGTGAGAAACATCTTCAAGAATTTCAAGACTTGAAATCTGGTTTCCTCCCACATAGAAAATAATTATAATCAGATATAACAACATTGAAAATAGAAGAAAAAAAATAAAAATCTGGTTCAAAAGAAAATAAATCATGTGCGCAATTCTATAAACTTGTTGTATTTCGATTACTTTTTATTATTTACTTATTTACATGGTAACATGTTCTGTTGGTACATCTTGTTCTGTTAAGAAAATATTTTTTTGTCATGTCATTATAGGCTACATTATAGAAGGTAGCTGTCTATTATGTTATATGTGTTAATATGATTAAGCTTAAAAATAAAAATATGTATTCCTATCTCATAATATATCAGACTTCGATCTTTTGTCGGCTCATCCCTGTGTCCAAGGCCAGTTAAAAAGATCTATGCTACTTAATTGTTCTATATAGGTTAACTGGACATTTCACAGTCCAGTTTCATCTTACGTACTAAGTAAATTGTTGAAATTGTTAAATGAACGTTCAAAACACAACTTTGAAAGGTTTAAAGTTGTCCAATGTGACACGAGGAACACCCCTTAAAAAGAGTGCCAGGATAAAACCTGACAGTGCAGCAGGATGCTGGCTCACACACCTCAGTGTGTGCAGGCCACTTTGTATGGATATTAAGAGTATTGCATACATGCAGTGATTATTTTTGGTACAATTAACACCCTTAGCCCTCTTGTTGGAAAACACAGCATTAACACTATCTCCAGGATGAAGAACGCATGCCTCACCTTCCACTTCACACTTTCATTTGCTTTCACAGCCCAAGGAGCTCTCAGCTGCTTGGCAACACAGTCTGCATGTGACCACCAAATAATGGAAGGATTATTAAAAGAGAAAACTGAGAAAGCCAAATAAGATACCCTTACATCAGATAATAAAGCTGACCAGAACAGCTTTTGCTTATAGTGAACTTAAAAGTGAACATATTCAACTCTTCTCACATTATGTTGTGAGGTAGAAGCATTCAGTCGTTTATGTAACTCAGGAGGAAGGCATGTGGATGAATAAAGAGCAGGCCACCGCTGAATGAAATGTAAAAAATGGCAACAATGTGAAAATTGTGAACCATTTTGGTGATTCGGTGACTTTCAGGAATTATTCATACTTTAGGGTTCATTTTGCTGTTGGTGTTCAATAAGTTGTATTTCACATGAGATTTTACATTTTTGCAAACCACATACACCCTTATATCAATATCCAGCCCCAGAGTTTGGAAAATGATATTTACCACTGACTGAAGGCTAAGAAAACACTTTGAAACCATAACGGTCTGCAGTGATGTACTGTATTACAGTTTAAGAGCCCTAAGCCTTTCTGAGGTTGTAGTTAGTCACAGGAGTGCTTTGAGCTAAATGCTAATACCTGTCAGTTCAGCATGTTAGCATCATATCAAATCGAATGTCATTAGCTGTGCATGTATTTGGTTTAAAGCAAGCAACTGGAAAATTTTCATTTTTTCAAATCTTGTAGATATTGTAATAGTTCACATTAAGAGAAAACTTGGACCCACTGGTGGCACAAGAACAAAAAGAATTTGGAGGACCATGTGTTAGGCCACGCCACTGACATGCCTTAAAACAAAAACATCGTTCTGGTCCTTTCAATCCCAGCAGGTTTGTTTTTTATCTGACCAAAGGTCAAGATTTAAACCCACCCTCACAATTTATAAAGTCAGGCAGCATCAAAGAACACTTTAAGTACTCTGATTTAACAAGATTTACTAGTTCCTTAGAACCATAAACACAATGTACATTAGAACATACAGGCAGGCGTGACTGTGAAAATGCATAGGAAGAAACTTTATTCCTTTTATAGTTAAAAATAAAGACAATAAGACAACTGAACATTTTACAAAAAGAAACACAAACCTTGACTAACTTCTGGACTCATGATGAGACCTTCTTATCAACACCGAAAAGTCCAATTTATTTTACAGAACCATTTTAATCCTCAAACTCATCAACACTTTCATCAGAGTAACCACTGTAGGGCGGACTGGAGTCCAAGTGGATGCTACTGTCTGTGTCCACAGAGACAACAGAGCTGAGGCTACTGTCTATGGACACCATACTGCCGTCACTGACGTCACTGTCACTGCTGCTGCTGCTGCTGCTGCTGTCGTCATCATGGATCACCATCACCTGAGCAGAGTCAGCTGCTGGAAAACAGAAAAAGAAACGGTCAGTTCCTTTGAACACACTTTGAAAGAGCAGCATCTACACATGACTTTTTAAAGAAAAAAAGCTTGCCTCAATGTCAACAAATCCCATGAGGTGGATAGAAACAACAATGACTTAGTCTCTCAACATCTTTTAGGTGGTTCTTGTATATTTATTTACCTTCCTTCTTTCATTTAAGTGCAGCACATACATGTTATTTTTCCACTTTTGTATTTCTGGAGAAATTAAGCTCAATTTCAGCGCCTTAAACCTAATTTTCATGTTATGAAAATATTATTTTTAATAGTATTTTAATGCTGCATGCTTCTTTTTTTATGTAGAAGTAAACTGTATTTTAGCTGTAATTTCAACATTTCCAAAATAACATCATACAAGAGAAAGAATAGCCATGAATCAGCCTCGTTGTGCTGCCACCTTGTGTTTTAAATGTTTACTGCACTCTACACTCCAGACAACCCGCCCCCAGCCCTCCTTTCCCTCACTCCACATCTATAAAGCCAAGAGAGGGTGAAGCAGCGAGTCCGTAAACAGCTTGTAAACATAATTTCCTCACATTTCCGAGCAGCTTCACCACACCAGCTCAGGGCTGAGGACACTTGAATGGTTACTGCTGAGGGCGAGAGTCACTGAGCTCACCCACACATGTCAAGGCTGTCTAGTCATTTGATCTGATGAATGTGGCATTACACACCATTGCTAGTAAGTAGACTGTCAGGCAGATATTAGTGCTGTATGCTGGGTCATGTGTGGGTAGCTTGTGTATGAGTGCGATCCTGACTGTCATCCACTGTAGTTTGATGTTTTTTTGAGGGTTATAGATGCACTTCTTGTCTAACTGGGTAAATGACAGCAGATGTTGAGTGAAGTATTTAAGACTGTCGACTGGGACGATTGCTAATTGGTCCAATTTCTCTTGATAAGCCTCTCTTTTGTGGAAGAAATGTAAATGAAGGCAGAGTGTGTTTTGATACTGATAACCAATAATTTCACATTATTGTATTCTAAAAAGAAGCTGGTAAATTGCAGTTCACTCAGTTAGCTGAGGTTAAGAAATACTAAGATTTAGTGAGCAAAGACAGATAACTCAATATCCCTTCCTCTTCTCTTCCTCTTCCTTCCTATTGGTGGATTGCAAACCAACTTCCAAGGTGCAAACAGTCAACTACTGTATCTGAACTTGCTAATGCTACCCTTTTTAATTCAATGAAAGCAATTTGGCTTCATATTATGGGCTTTATTTATTGGCTAGAATTTCATCAAAACTGATAAATAGCAAATAACAGAGCTTTCTCCATATAGGACTGGTAATTTGTTGGTCTGAACTATATTGTGGAAACAAACAGAGATAAAAAAAAAACACAGAAAGAACCTTCACGCAGGATTATTTTGTCTTTGTCGCAAGGACAAGTTCCATGATCTTTGTTTGAATATAAACCACCCACCACCCCAAAAGGATAATGTGTTATTAGACCTCACCCTGTTTAACAGTCAGACCGACTCTTATCTGTTCCTTAACTCACTGTTTAACACTCCCGAGGACATTTCAAGGCTTCCCACTGACCTGACCTGCTGCGGTCACAAGCCATGATCTCTAAAACAAGGAACACTCACCCACATCACTGTGTTACCAATATTTACAGTAAAAATTGAAAAGGTAAATATTATGTATGACATGTCTTGCCTCTGTTGGGTTCTTGTCCATGTTTCTCTGTAAAAACAACTTAAATCTATTTGTCGGATATGGCACTAATGGTAACGCACCTCTCACCTTTCCTCTCAGTGATGAGCGTCTGCCGCCTTGCCTTCATGTCCAGGCTCAGGTTTTCCACCATGCTGTTGATGCAGTTGTCCAGGGCCAGGCAGCGGGTCTGGGACTGGATGGCTTGACGGCAGATGGGACACTCGTCTTTCTTTTTACGCCACTGTTTGATGCAGTGACAGCAGAAGCTGTGGGCGCAGTTCAGGATGACTGCCTGCAGACGATATCAATGAAGATTCAAGAGTTTATTTCATTGTAGAAGTGTTCTTAAACTTCTGAAGTACCTCACAGAGAAAACACAAGTTTTTTTTTCTTCTGACAGCTGTAAATATTTACATTGCTTCAAACACAGTCAAAGATTTGTAGGCAGAAATAAAATACAGCACTTATTGTATTAGTGAAACCTAAATTGACTCTTAATCTGACCTCAATGAAGAGCTCTGAGCAAATGATGCACTGAAGCTCGTTCTCCAGAACTTCAGTCACTTGTGTGACTACTTCCTCTTTTTGGGCCCTTGCCTTTTCTTTCTCCTCCTACAAAGACAGACAAAAAAAATTAATGAAGTGTTGTTGATGCCACGTCAAACTATGCAGAAAGCATGCTTATATGACCATGAATATATAGTCCTACCTTTGTCACTTCCAGCTCTTTGTTTTTGGCTGAGAGAATCTCCTCAAAGGCTTCCCGAGAAAGAGAAAGTTCGCCTATAACTTTCTTTTGCTGAAGACAACAAAAACAGATTCAAATTAACCAACGTATTAAGAATTCACATTTTAACACTAAATCCATGAGTTGCTTGTACTTGTGCCGTAACAATCCATAAAAGGTCCAGTTTAATTCTGTGTACCTCTTGCAGTGCATCTTCCAACTGTTTCTTCAACAGTTCCTCTTGTTGCTGTGTTTTCTGTGCCTAAATACATTAAAACAAGCGACACTTTCATGTAAGAGTTTCATGATTAGCAGTCATTCATACAAAATTTGTGCTCTATTTATATGTGTCCACATCTCAGTGACAATCTGGTGACCCACACTACATACTTAAGTAAAACATTAGAAAAAATCACCTATTTTACACTATTAACACATAAATGAGAGAATTTTAGGCTGCATATTATGATAAAAGAAATAAAACATTTTGACATCAAAGTAAAAGACAGATTTCTGTACAGTAAAGAAGAGAAAAACACATTATCTTACGCACTGCAGGAGCTGTTTGGCCATAAAGATAAGTTTACACAATCTCTCTAAAATGTGTCACCACCCTAATACAATTTGTGCTAAACAGAATTTCATTTGTGTTGCTCAAAACACTGAACAAAATTAAACCTGAACCTCAGAATTGTAGCACATGTATCAAAAACTATATGCATGGCTATTAATTTTTTGCGTAAACTGGCCCTTTAAATTATACTGTCTTCTTCTCTGCTCTGTAATTTAATGTGTTATATGAGGCTGTTTTTATTTTATTATTTATTAAAACTGACATACGTCTGAAGAAGAAGAAGAAGAAGAAGAAGAAGAAGAAGCAGCCACTTCTCACCTCAAGTTGCCTCTTAGTTTCACTGAAGGACTTCTCCAACGTCTCCATCCGGTGCATCTTGGCTCTGAGCGTCTCCAGCTGACCTTGCAGCTCCTTGACCTGCTCCTCCCTGAGCGGGTCCGTCTTCTGGGGCTCTCCCCCCAGCGATGCGACCTGCCTCTGGGTGTCGTCCACCTGCTCCCTCAGCATCAGAATGTTCTGGCTGTACCTGCAAACACAAAACAACTTTGAACAAAAACTTTTGGAAAAATCAAACTGAGTATCATTTACTCTTTCATTTGATTTGTACAACACAAGCACAACTGAGGCTTACATCTGCAAGTTATCGATGTCACATGGAGTGTTGGAGCCGTCGGAGGGCCGGTCTACTTCCTGGACTTGTCTACTGGTTCCAGTTTCCTCTGGATGGCTGTGACTGGGCCGCTGCTGACGTTTCACTGGTGACAGAGGACAGGGCTTTGCAAAAGACTTGTCTGCAGAAGAGCAGCGGTAGAGCTTGGGCTTTGAGGTAGACGGCTCAACCTCTTCCACGGCCAACTTCCTCTTGAGCTTCTTGGAAATGTGAGCTGCTTTAGCCCCCTGTCCATGTCCCTTTGCTAGGTACAGTTTAATGTCTTTGAGCGGCCGCTGGACAAGGATGTAGTCAAACTCGGCTTTGGTTCCGATTACAGCAACCCCAAGTTGTATAGAGTCTCCCAGCCGCAGCTGATGGGTTTCTTCTGCAGGAATGCGGTTTCCATTCACCCACACACCATTCAGACTCTGGAAAAATGAAGCAAGAATGTCTTTTTCAGATGCAGGTACACAGAATATCACAATACAAAATAAAAAAAATAAAAAATTCTGTCACTTCATTAGGTCCACCTGTAAAATTGAAATGCTATCTAATACAAGAGCCCAGCCTTTACAGAGATAATATTATTAACTTCACACAGTGGTGTGAGCTTTACTAATAACTGATGAGTCTTAACATTTACATGTTTTTGGTGATCATCTCATTACAGTGTTCTGCTAGGAAACCTTGGATCCTGATTCATGGTGGTGTCTCTGTGGATCACACTTCATGGCATGTCCCCGTATGTGCTTGATCTGATTGATAAAGTGTCCTTATAAATTAAAATAGAGTTGAATTTAAAGAACTCACAAAGTTTCATTGACACTGAAAATTATCACTGTCATGAATATAGATCTTGTGGCAGATATGTCGTAATGAATTGTCTTGTTACTTTGTATCTAATAAAAGGTCCAGGGAGAGTATTATTAAAGTTTAAAAAACAAATTGACTTGGTTCAATATGCTAAATTGCTTTAATCAATGCCATCCCGTTGAGAATGGAAATCTGAATGAACATTTATGCTTGCAAAACACCCTTTTGTTTTAATTCTGATTTCAACATTAGATTAAGTATACTAAGTGAGCCACTCAGTATAGTGCACTGTAACGACCTAGCTCTTTTTGTGCTATAACCTGCAATTACATAATGAGTGGGAGAGGTTTGGTATCCAGAGGAGGAAGCCTCCAGTTCAGGACTAATCGCCCAAGATTTTGTTATGGTGGTGGACAGCTTTGCACAGAAACCTGATTTACAACATAATAGTGGTTTAAGGTAGGATGTTCCAAATGAATAATTACCCGCATGTTTACACAGAATTTTAAAGTTAACACTATTCGACTAGTCTAAAAGTAAAAAAACACTCTGAAAGCAGTCAAAATTGAGCACAGTTCAAACATTTAAAGTTTAGACATTAAACCCAACTACATGTGTATTTTACATCTCTTACACAACAGTTAACCGGTGTTAACATCAATAATGATCCTCTTTTTTCTATAATGCAACATGAGACAAGAAGACATGACATTTCAGGGCAAATTATGTGGATATGTAATTCAGAGGTGCACATTATTAAAAACTGAGCATTTAAGTGATCGTGCCCGTGCCTTCTATGGTAAAAAAAGATCCCAATTTTATTGCGTGTCTATGGATGTTTCATGAAAACTGCAAGGACTAATCAAGCTGAATGAGAATTCTTAGTTTGATTTAGCAGCCTGACATGTATTTAGGACGGTTGGCAGGTTCAGACTGGCTTCTGGTTGAGTAAGCACTGCATTACTTGATGTAAAGTTTTAATGATCCTGTGTGGCTGATAAATAGTGTTTAGCTTGTTATTTGCATGGTTTTTTTTCGATACACTGCAGTCATCGAATGTGGCTGATGTTAAAAATATATTACCACGGGGCTTTTGTCTACAAAGTCATACAGAAATACAGAGGAAAAAATATAGAAAATAATGGATCTTTTGCCGGTCCACGTTGTTGTTTGTTGCTATTTTTCACGTCAGTACTAATATCTTATTAGAAAATAGTCGTCAGGAAATGTTTGCATGGTCAAGTCAATTAAATTCATATCATAACAGAAAATGCAATACTCATAGGTGAGCATATAATAAAACAGGCTACCTTTCTATCCGTCACTGTCCACTGGCCATCTTCCCTTTGCTTG
This sequence comes from Diplodus puntazzo, assembly GCA_963678695.2. Lineage (NCBI taxonomy): Eukaryota > Metazoa > Chordata > Actinopteri > Spariformes > Sparidae > Diplodus > Diplodus puntazzo. Next base: position 14,968,125 of record OZ023172.1, read on the forward strand.
AAAGTGCAGTGCAGTCTGGAGATCATCAGAGGACAACTTGGAGACAACAGCTGGTAGGTTACATCCACACCACGTCCAATGGTGATCTGGACAGCCACAAAACAAACATGTCAACAGTTAGCAAGCTTTCTAGCCTACTGTGCAGCTCTTTGTCCCATTAAAACACATGAATACTCTTATAGAACCACAAGATGCAGAAATAAATGAACACTGAATGCAGAGTTTATTTTGTAGGCAAATTTGAATCTACCAAGAACTTTAAAAGTTTTATGGTTGTGAGTGCAAGGCTTATTTGGCTAAGTTAGTTAGCTAGCATTAGCAGACTGCACCTCAGTATTGTCGAACAAGCGGAGCCAGTCTGAGTTTCTCCCGACTCTCATCAAACATAAAACCTCTGAGTCCGAACAGTCATCGTCCTCAGCCGCAGACGCGTCTGTCGTTACAGTCTCCATCTTTATCTCATTCTGTCAGCGGCGAATATCGACCCGAAACACTTGCTATGTTGTTCCACCGTCCATTGCTAACATAGTAGCCTAAGTGTCAAGATGGACACTGACAGGGAAGGACCGGAAGATGATAGGCTTGGTTTTCAAAATAAAGGCGTCACATGAGTCGAGCTATCCCCCACCCCCCTTCAATGAGGAATCGGATGTGCTCCAATTAAGACTTGAATTTAATATTCAATTAATTTGGTTTGATAATAAATGATAACTAAATAAACGTATAAAGCGTATCAATCAAAAATTAAATATTCAACAGTGCTTAATTATTGAGACAGTTTGTTATTGTGTAAACTTAATCCATTTATCAATCAATAAATATTTTTTGGTAGGATGCATAATTTTAAATATAAAAAGAACATCTTTGCATGACTTTGTAATATGTTACACAGGGATCAAAAGTAAATCATTAGCCTACAGTTACATGAGTATATATATCCTTTCGTATCCATTGCGGATTTCATTTTGTGCTACTTGATATTTTCTACTCCATTACATTTCAGAGGGAAATAGTGTACGTATTTACTAAATGTATTAAATGACTTTATAAAATGCTGCTTTACATATCAATGCATTCGTAATAAAAGAAAACATATTCACGGTTTATATGTTAATCTGTGGTGGAAGGAGGATTCAGGTAATTAACTGAAGTAGAAGTATCAATATATTACTATTACTGTTGAGTTAGTGACGTTGTCTCTTTGAATGGTCACCAGAAACCCGCAAATTAAACAATGTAGAGCTGCTCCTGTATATTAGCAGGTCACAGAACAGACAATCTCTCTTTTCACATAACTGCAGTTGTCACTATGACCAGATTTATTGTGATTTTCACCTTCTTTAGTACCTCTCTGTGCCAAGGTGGCAACCATGTTGCTGTTGGTGACCCATGCTGAGCAAGACGATGTAGTTCACAGAGCAGTTTAACACAAAACTAGATGATATTTTACTTTATTTTAAACAAACGGCAACTTTCTTGACATGGGAAATTATCTTTGTAATTCACAAACATGTAATTCATGACACAACTCAAACGGGACCAAACAGCATCAACTTCTCGCTCAACATACGTCACCAACACCAACATGACTGCCACCTTGGCACAGAGAGGTACTAAAGACAATGAACATCACAATAAATCTGGTCATAGTGACACTGCAGTTACGTGAAAGAAGAGTTTATCAGTTCTGCGAGCTGCTAATATACAGGACCAAGTGTAAAATGTTTAAGTTATGGGTTTTGGTGACCGTTCAACAAGACGACGTTACTAACACGACTGTTGTAGTGTAGTCTTTATTTTTACCTATTTTCACAGTCTTATATTTCATTAGTTTAATGACTTTCTACAGATATCTTTTAAATTATCTTTTTACATTGGCAAACGTCACATGTGTATTGAAAATATGGATTTGTCCTTTCCATTCACTACCATACAAAGTCTGTCAGAAATAAAGTCTGAAATCCCCTTGGGACAATTAACGTTTTTTTAAATAAATTGGGGCAAACCGGATGAGGCGTGGCTTCACATTCTGATACTGTTAAAAGTATTTTATCTGTACTGGATACTGCTTTCAGCCGAGCACTCACTCAAGCCTAAAGTAAACTGTAGCTTATTTACATGGTGATAAAAATTTTTTTATTCCGCCTGCACCTTTAAATTAAACACCACTTGACCACTTGTTTCGTCGCTGCAACGCTGTGCACTACGGACATCCTGTTGCCGTCCACCCGGGCGACCCCGCGCACCAAAACACGCGCACCCTGAGCTCCGGGCGGGACTTCCTCTGTATTGCGGATGCGATATTAGGGTGAGCAGGCAGAAAGGGCTTGGTCGGGGTGTCACTGGTCTATCTGTGCGCCTTCGGACAGCAGATAACCGGGCTGACGACGCCGCCGCCGAAGCCCCGTAGATGAATCTCCTCCTCGGCTATGCTGCCCTGAGAGCGCCGCGAGTACCCGCCCCGCCAACATGTCTGATGTCAACAAGACTATTCAGAAATGGCACGCCAGTTTTAGGAAAGGCACAGACTTTGACTCGTGGGGACAATTAGTGGAGGCTATAGATGAGTACCAAATGTAAGTTGCATTCAACATGTGTATCCTCTCCGCACGCACGCACACACACACACACACACACACACACACAGCTGCAGCAGCACAGCGCGGGGCGGCATGCTTCTCTTTTTCCTCTTATCCACCTCTGTCCTGGAGGTGACCAGCATGTGGGTGCATGGTGCTTCACAGGAAGAAGTTGTCGTCTCTCTCTCCGTGAGCTGTCAGTCAGCTCTCGCGGCAGTAAACAAACCCTACCCATCCAATGACGTTATGTGGCAGTTGTTGCAGAGGGGAGCAGAGTGCATGTTGCATCCCAGATCCATCCACCCTCCACCCTCCACCACCAGTTTGAGTTCAAGGAGTCCTTCCCTGATCCCGTCATGGAAAACGATCCCGAGCTGAATGCAGTGTGTGTGTTGCATTGTGTGTCATGCAGTGCCGAAATGGGCCAATATTCCTCAAGAGTGTTGAGAAATAGTGAGCCACACCCTCCCATTGTTGAGGGTGGGTGTCATCTGTGCAGTGAGGAATGTTTCCTGCTTCTCATCAGTGCCTGTGCAGATGTTTCAACACCTCATCTGTTCTGTCACCTCATTTAAACCTTTGTCTGAAATTAAACAAGACTGATGACACAAAAAGAATCTAGATCCTGACGTCTTATATTTCTTGGCCGCAAGGGGGCGCATGGCGACACGATGTTGCCTCCTTACAGTACAAAGTTTTACTGCAGAGCTTTAACGCACTTCTCTGTGTTTGTGTTTGTTGTTGTTGTTCAGTCTGGCGAGACAGCTGCAGAAAGAGGTCCAGTCTACAAATTCAACAGACTTCACAGAGGAGCAGAAGGTAAATCATTGCATTACTGGATTTAACCTTTGTACTGGAAAGTTAAGTTTTTGCATAAAGTAAGAAGTGTTTTGTTCCTTTTTTTTTTTTTTTTAAAGAAAACTTTAGGAAAGATTGCAACATGCCTGGAGATGAGAAGTGGCAGTTTGCAGGTTTGTGTTGTTGTTGTTGTTCTTCTTCTTCTTCTTCTTCTTCAAAGTGGTTATATCTGGGAACAAGTCAATATATTTATAGCGATGCATGAATGTTGAGATGATGTGATAAAAATTACAATCAAATAAGAAGAAGTGTGGTGTCAGTATGTGAAGTTGTGAGGTCATTAGAGCTGCGAGGATTAAGCGCTTACTTGTCAACTATTTAATATAACTTTTTTTATTATCGACAGATTATTGAGCTGTGAAAATAATCGTTAGCTGCTATACTAGAGGTCCAAGGTCGAAACCTTTTTGGTGCCACACTCAGAAAGTTTAAGCTATTTAGTGTTCATCAAGCACCCTGATAAAGATATGAGGAAATATTCCCAAAGTTATTTAGATTTCTTTTTTTTTTTCCTTTTTTTTTTAATGTAACTGTGAAGTTCATTTTTCTGGTTGAAATCCTGATTCAGAACCTGGACAGTCTGCAGTGATGTGAGTGGGACCTGTGATAGTGGCATGTTGAACTGTTATAGTTTAGTAAACATACTGAAGCAACTGGTAGCTGAAGAACTGTCACTCAACAGGTGAGATTATTATAAATGGTCCAGTTTACTTGTTGCTTTGACGTCTGTTTCTCCATCAGCCATGTTTTCTCATGAATTCTGTGAAGATGTGAATGATAATCATTTATCTGCTCCTCTGTAGTGCACACAGTCAAACGAGGAGTTCAAGTTAGAAGAACTGAAGAAGCTGGAAACCAGTAAGTATCAGGTGTTGTGCTTTCAGACCTATAAAGCTGTAAAAGGACAGAGTTCCACTTCTCTGGAATGACTCACCACCATATTTTTGGGAGGCGGGCTCTGCTGAAACGCTCAAATCCAGACATCCAATCACTGACTCCTCTGTGACATTCCTGTTATGGTCACACTATGATCCATGTTTAAACATGAATAACCTCAGCAATGTAGTCTTAGTAACTCTATCAACTGTATGGTTTTGTACTTTTTAATATTATATTGTGTCTTTTCTCTGTGGGTGATGTGCACTTTAACTAAACTGAAGTGGAGGTCACTTGTGATCCTGCTGTCATGACTGGGTATTCTGAACTACTAACACCTCAACTTTCTCCTTTTGTTGACAGTAATTCAAAATATACTGACCTACAACAAAGAATTCCCCTTTGATGTCCAACCAGTGCCCTCCAGGTAAATATCCTTCATTGTATATCTCGTATTACGACTTTTTCATGCCTGTGTTGAACAGTATATCCTGCTTGAGTATTGATTATTATTTATTAATACGTTAAAAAGTTAAAAAAAGTATTTAAAAAAAAAAGTAAAAAGTGGTGGCGCCTGTGTTTCAGTAAATATGTGATGAAAAAACTGCTTGGACAAACCTAGTAAGTGTACTTTTAGTTAAGATTAACTTGTCGCACAGTATGTCTTCCTATTTTGGAGTGATACATGAATCTGATCTGTTATTTATTTTGTGTGCAAACAGGATGTCTGTAATCAAAAATTGAGAAATGTACACTTTTAGGTAATTGGACAAACTTGCTATGACATCTTCCTGTAAAACCTCTGGGGACAAAAACTCTCTTTAGTTAAATCGTTCTCAATCTGCAACAATGCTGATCACAAGCTAAAAAGAACATTTCTAGTCTGAAACTCTCCCTCTCTCTCGTCTTCTGTCATGGTTGGTTTTCCTCACAGGAATGTTTGAAGTTTTATATAATCTGCAGATGAAGTGATCAAACTTGCCGTCTCTCTCCGCCAGGAAAATCCTGGCTCCGGGCGAGGAGGAGAACCTGGAGCTGGAGGAAGAGGAGGATGCTGCGGCAGGAGCTGGTTCTACAGAAGCCTTCCCCCCGCGGGCCCCCGGTACTGCTCACATGTCGATAACAGTTAATCAAATGCTTGATTCGTTGTGTCATGTCGTCGGGTTGTCCCGTCCTCGGAGGGCTGTTTGACTGTGTGTCTTTTTTGTTCTCCCCATCGGTGCTGTGCATGGCTTCATCGCTCATTCCTGCCTGCTTCATTTGCAGCTTCGCAAGGTATGGCGTTATCGACCAGCAGCATCTGAATTAGTTCTCCAGTTCGTGTGGGTGCGTTTTATCACACCTTTCAGTGGGAATAAGCAGCCTGTTGCTGAATTGACAAAAATGTGAATGGCGCCTTTAAAGAGTCCAGATATTTTCCTTAGAGGAGTCGGTGGAGACCAAAAACAGAGCTAAAAGCAGAGTAAATATCCACCAGGCGTACAGAAACACGAATCCAGTGCTCAGGTTGTTTCATGTCTGCATGATGTGTTAACAGGCAACTGCCAGCTAGCAGGTCTGTCAGATCTGATCTTTATGCAGTCATTATATCTGTATTTTGACAAGAGGCTCAAAAATAAATGACTGAGAGTTCATGTCTGGTCAGAAAACCTCATTATCATGTTTGAGCTTCTCATAAAGAGTCAAGAGAGAAACTTTCAATGGGGAAAATACATTGAAAGCTAACAGAAGCTTACCCTCACACTGAAAACGGTCTGCTACTGGCTAATCTTTGCTCCCAGGTGATGTCATCGCTTATTGTTATGGTGACTGTTAATGTCCTTACCCTTTGTCCTCTGCAGGTACCTTGTTGCCACGGTTACCCTCAGAGCCTGGGATGTCCCTACTTACTATAAAGATTGAAAAAATTGGGTTGAAGGATGCCGGCCAGTGCATCGACCCTTACATGACCATTAGTGTCAAAGGTAAATGATCTCACCCAGTCCGGCACAGTTTCATATATGTGTGAGGTTTGGGTTAAAGTGAGCAGTTTGGTGACAGCTGCTGGTCTCAGATTACAGCCACACCCTTTCTGTCTGCTGCGGTGGTTCCTCGGCTCTCTCACTGTTTTGTTAAGAGAAGTTACTGAAATGCTCAGAAAAACGCCAGTTCTTGTTTCCATTGTGCAAAAGCAAGAGCGTGTTCTGTGTTTTTGTGCCTGCAGACTTAAATGGTATAGACTTGAACCCCGTGCAGGACACCCCTGTAGCCACCAGGAAGGAAGATACCTACATTCATTTCAGTGTGGACGTGGAGATCCAGAGACACGTGGAGAAATTACCAAAAGGTGATAAATGACAGTTTATCCAAAGTGACATAATAGAAATACAGTTATGTATATTAATGATGTTGAATTACGACATACAACAACATACAACATCAGAGATGATTTTAACATAATTTTAAAGTAGCAGTTTGTAAGATGTAGTCAAAGTTTAAGTTTAAAACATGAAAAAAAAAAAACGAACATTATATTCAGAATGAATTCAAGTTTCGTTCTATGAGCTACATTGCCTCGTTAACTCACTGTGAATCACACTATATTCAAGCTTGCTAATAACAAAACAACGCTTGTTCAACAGTCTTGGTTTGGTCGCACAGTAAGAAGTAAAAATATTCCAATTCTGTGCTCCATTTTCACCCGTTGCTGATGCCTGATCTTCCGCCTTTTTACACCTCTCCTATTCCCGCCTCCCATGTCATAGTCAGAGCTGCTGTAAATCGCCTCCATACTGTATCCCCTGTCTTCAAACTGGCATCTGTCGGTCTCAGAGGCCATGTTCAGTCCAAGTCCGATGATCCACGGATAACTGAGCTACTTGCAAACAGCAGCTCGTCGCTCCAGCCAAAGATAGCTACAGCAAAGAGTGTAGTGAGCAGCAGTAAGTGACATGCTGCCCCCTAGAGTTTTCTGGCCATTTCACAGGTTTCTTATTGTTTACTCCTGTTAAAACTACACTGCCCAGGAGTCTTAGCAAATTAGTACTTTGAAAAAAGCTTTATGATCCTTTTTTAAAGGTCTGTCAGAAGAAGTACAGTCAAAGAAATATTGAGAGACAAACTTTGTGGTTTTTGGTCTTTTCATGGGATTTGTCCACTGTAATAAAAACAACAGATAGGGCAATGACATCACTAAAAATCACAGTTAATTACTTTTGTCTTAAAAACCAATCCCAATCCTCTTATTTAAGTTGTTAAACCTGCTGTACATTCTTCCAGGAGCAGCTATATTCTTTGAATTCAAGCACTACAAACCCAAAAAGAGGTTTACCAGCACAAAATGTTTTGCCTTCATGGAAATGGACGAGATCAAACCCGGCCCCATCGTCATTGAACTGTGAGTGGACTGTCTTCTTTGTCTGAATGATTTGAGCGATTTGTTTGTCGTCTTGTGAAACATGAAGTATACACTGTACCTTCTCGAAATTCCAGGTACAAGAAGCCCACAGACTTCAAGAGGAAGAAACTGCAGCTTCTAACAAAGAAACAACTCTATCTCCACCTTCATCAGACGTTACACAAGGACAGCTAAGTCAGAGCACGCCTCGAACTTTGAACCACCTCGTTTAATCTCTCTCTTGAATCCACATCCAGCAGAAATGTGGTGCTCCGCCTCATCACATCCAGCAATACTAAAACAAGGTTGTGGTCATTTTTTTCCCCATGAGTGTATGAAGAAGTAAAGGGAACTGAGCCAAACGGTCACATCCACTCAGACTGCCACATTTAGATCTAAATTTTTGTATTCTTTGATTTTGTTTTTGATGTCTGTTGCAGTAGAACACTTCTCAAAACCTTTAAATTAATTTTCTTTTCACGAGTTAGAGATACAGGAAGTTATGTTAACAAAAGTCAAACTGCCTCATCTCTAGTCTTCCTTAGCTCGCTTATTTTGGGAGATGGGACACAACGTGTGTTTTTGCAAGTGCTTATTTTGAGTCTTGATGGAATTTGACTCACTTTGATTCGAGTTTGTGCTGTCGGACTTTGGACTCTAGAGTTAAATTTAGCAAAACATTAAAAGCAACTACAGCTGCTAAACTGCGAATGCAAAGCCATTGAATAAATTACAGGCTAACAGAGACGACAGTCACTGAATTCTGTCATAGTCCAGAAGGGTTTCAGGAGTTTGGAGTGTGCCATAATTATAGACTTTTATAGCGTTTAATTATGATCAAATAAATCAGTTAATTAAAAAAGTTATTAAAAGATACTAATGTGTCCGCCTATATAAACATTTCAGTTTGTTTGTTTTCTGCTTTAACTTTCTCAGTTTCCATTTTGTGATTTCTTTAACATGAACCTTCACAAACTGTTTTTAGTTTTGTTATTTTTGGCCACTTGGGGGCAGCGGAGACCATCTGTAAATACAACACTGTCATATCACCACCTTTTAAAGGTCCAGTGTGAAGGATTCAGTTAATAATAGATAGATTTTGTGGACTTCCTATTTTCACAACAAGCATTGAGTGACATATGCAAAGATTTGTGGACACCTGATGAAGGTAACTCCAATGTTCACCCCCTGTCCTTTTAGCTCTGTTTTTGGTCTCCACCAACGTCTGAGAGAAATGTCTGTCTGTTTACCAGCTTAGCTGTAAGTTAGTAAGATGATAATTCCCCGTGGGCTTGTCACTATGAGCTTTCACATTGCGTGCAGCCATTTGACTCAACGATGATATAGAAATACTCGCCAATGAAGCTTTTGTTTCAAGCATCCGAGACCTGATTGGCCAGCTGCTCTGTAGATCTGATGGCTGGTACTTGTAGGTAGCTTACAAACCTCTGAATAAAGATTTGTGTTTATATTATGGCTATCACAAAATGGAAACTGATTATAACAATAATAAGAATAAGAAGAAGAAGAACACATAATATTGATAAGAATATTTAAACTCTAAAAGAAGTTCATAATTACCGTGGTAGCACACTCAGACTCTATAAAGATTTGGTGTTAAGTCACAGACAGTATTCAATCAGCAGTGGCTTTTATATTTTAAATATACAGTGCGTTTAATTTTTATTGGCTTCGTCAGAATATTTCACAAGTTGTATTTTAAAGCCAGCAATTAAGCAAATGTTTGTTTAAGCCCAGAATAAATACCATTATGAGCCAGTAACAATTAAACGCCCCCATATTTCTGTCGGCCTTCAACATGCCAGTGTTCAAGCTTCAGTATGTATCGGATAAAGTATGTTTAAATTACGAGTTGTGTGTTTTAAAATATGATGCAGCATGGTTTGCATGCTGTGGACGTGTATCCTGTATGCGGTGTGAGCGGCCCAGAAGTTTAACACCCACTAGGAAGTGTTTTTTAATCGAGTGTTAAGTCACAGATCAGAGGTTTTTATATGCGGTTAAACTTGATCAGTGCTCACATGCAGGATGCAGGAATTATGCTTTTGTCCTGACTTTTTAAGAAACTGATTGCTACCCAGAGAAGCCCACTACTACTTTTATTTTGAAATTCCACATTGCCCTGTTATAAAGGGCCGTTTCAGATGAAACTTGCATGTAACTTTTATGTTTCAGTTCTAATGTTGCAGATTCACTAAAACATCTACATTGTAATATTTGATTTCAGATTTTTATTTTTGTAACGTCAAAATATTCAGGACTGTAAATTAACTGTAAGATACACTAACCGATGAGTATATACAGTAACTGTGTATGTATGAAGCACTATGATGTGGTAGGACTGAGACCTGTGGAGTGTTTTTTGGTTTTATGACAGACTGAGGGGGAATTGTATCAAACATTTACAATGCTTTTAATTTCTAATAAACTACAAATGAAGCAGTTCGGCGGATGATTTCATCAGGAGCATCGTACAGTGAGCAGACTGTTTTATTTGGATTCATTTCAATAGAATGTATTTGGATGTGGATTTATGCAAACAGGACTTTTGTTTTTCATTCTCTCTAAAGGCTTCAGTTACTTTCCTTCTACTTTATTTCTCAATCTGTTGTACTTCTTTCTCAAAATAAGACCATATTGTTGATAAGCAGGCCAGGCTTTTTCTTCAAGCTTGCTGTCATGAGCTCTTAAAAAATACACTCTCTTAATGGTGTTATTAAAAGGTCAGTTCACTCAAATTACAAAAAAAACAAGCCAGCATATTTTTTTACTTGCCTGTTGTTGCATCTAGCCCGGCAAACAACCAACACTGCTCACAGAACTAACCCTAACCCAAATGAATACTAAGTCCTGTTAAAATTAAATCATAAAACTGTAATTTCCTAACAGTTTTTATTGTGCAATATAGTTTTATGTTGGTTTTATTTTATGAGCCATGTTCTGCAGCTGGTGTTGGTATATTAGGAAAGAACTGGAGCAGGTTTTTTTTCTGGTGGTCCATTTTCTAAGTCTGATTGCTTCTGTGTTTATGACTTTATAACGGGTGAAAAAAATAGTTATGCTAAATTCCTTACATATTTCACACTCACAGATAAAAATAAATTAAATAGGAACTTAAAAAGAAATATAATCCTGGCAAAACTTGACATAGCACAGGACAGAAAACAGTCAGGCTTTGAATTTCAGTATAAATCAATTAAATCTCGAGGAGGTTCTGAAATTCCCCTCTCCTCAACCCAATGGAGTTGGATGGAATTTCATTAGTGGTGCTTACAGCAATCACATTAAAATCATTCAGCAGTAACACATCGCTACAGCAAACCCAGAACTCTTAAAATCCAGCTAAGGATCAAAGTTATCAAGTTAAGTCAGTTGCCTGCACGGCTCAGTGGAAGAAAAAGAGACCATTTTTTTTTCGGTTATTTGGGTAAACTGATCCTTTAAGCCTCTTACATCTATCTATCGTAATCTATCTAAATATAGCGTCACTTGGTGTTGTGGTCCTGAGACAATGTGCCCTAATGCCCCAGATTTGATGTAATCACTCACAATACCGGACAAGGAAATGATGACCGACCACAGGAGCTGAATCTCTGAGCTATGAGACCATGATTATATCTGTTTGGATCAAAGTGATAACAAAAAAGTCAAATAGATGACAGATGTCTTGAATTATTACTGACATTCTACCAGTGTTTGTTTCTGCGTCTCTGTCCCGGCACACAAACTCAAAAACACGAAATGATGATCATGAGCAGAACTGAAGTTGATGTATGAGCACAGATGTATGCCTTATTTTTATTTTTTCAAATAAAGCAAAGGTCTTAAGAAACATGTTGAAAAATAGAGTCTGTGTGAAAAGCATCTTGTGAACTGCACCCAGTTGATAACATAACACTGACAGCTTTTGCATTCTTTATTATTAAAAGTTCTACCAACATAGTAAAATAAGTTATACATCTGGCCATCAAATTACACATTTTGCTTTACAGTCGGTTCTAAAGCAACAGCTTTGGGAAGTGATGGTATTCCTGAAATGCTAGAAGCTAAAACTCCCTCCTGTTTCTCCTTTTTTAAAATAATTTCCACAGGAAATGACATTAAAAAATTTGCCCCTTAAAAATCATTGCTATATGTATTTTTTAAAAGATCAACAGAAATGAAAATCCTCTGGCTTATAATGAATTATTATTGCACAATAAGCAGTTTATAAAAGTGGTAACCCTCTTTAACTCATGTTCATTCAGACACAATTATTGATGATGCTTTAATTAAGGACCATGTTGTTGTTTTTTTTTTTAATAAACATAATTTGCAGCTTTTCTTTTATAACTGAAATAATCATGACCTATTCCTCTGGATCTTGGTTGTTAATGTGATGCGTCCGGGGTAAGTTCAAGTCCTCTGCCATAGCTGGTGGCATCTTTAAGGCTTGACCATGGCTGGCCTCGCTGAGTCCTGAGGGGCCTCCTGCTTCACATGCAGGTCCTGTCCAGGGCCGCTGTGAGCTCCTGCTGAGTTCTGGAGGGCATCGTGAGAAGGCTGACCGTAAGCATCACCATGTGCAGGATGGGGAGGGCCACCTGGAGGCAGGTTCATAGGTGGGCCCCTGTGGTCAAGTGGTCCTGCATAGCGCATGTCAGGAGGGATGGGTGGACGTGGTCCCATAGGTCCACGGACACCTGGATGGAACAATTCAGAAGAGAAATATTAATGACATGGTGGGGAGAGACAGGCCGAAAAACAGCAAAAATTAACCAACAGATTTCTTAGCCTGTATTTGGGTCTTAACACTCAAACTAGCCAGCACTACTCAGTGGTGTGATGATGTGCTGGAAAGAAAAAGCAGAACGCACCGTGTGGTGGAGGCATCGGTCCAAAGTGATGAGGTGGAGGGGGACGGAAGTGTGGCGGTGGTGGACCTCGAGGATCAATGACATGTCCAGGGCCTGGCCTGGGGTGGAAGGCATGTCCGTTGGCAGGTCGAGGCCCAAACTCTCCTCCCATTGGTCCAGGCAGGGGCATGCCTGGGTGTCCGTTGGCTGGAAGAGGAGGCCCATGAGGACCAGGCGGGAGGTGATAGAGGCCGGGTCGCGGCGGTCTGTAAGGTCCAGGAGGTGGCAGACGGCCGTGGGGTCCAGAAGGGGGGAGCTGGTCATGGGGCCCGGGGCCGGGTGGAGGTCCTTGGAGCATGGAGCCTGGCGAGTCCCTGATCGGAGATACTAGGAAGGATCCAGGGCCCTGAAGAAGACAGATGAAATCAAAAAAAGTTCATGTGTTGGTCCTGTGAGTGATGGATTAAAATATCAGTCGTGCAGTGAAGATCCACAAACCAGTTTACTCCCAGCAAAAAGTGCGTTTTGCCAGGGCTCAATCACATGACCAGTAACCACACACCATGATTATTTGGATGAAAAACAAACAAACCACTCACATTTATTTAACCTCTGATACATACTTGCAACATTCACAGTTTCCAAGCGACATTTCATCTTAAGTTTAGACCCGTTCAGTGATGTGAAGACAAGTGAAACCACACACTCAGCCCAAAAAGTTAAGTCATCCCCAGTGAAGCAAAAACACCTCGAATCTCCTCCCAGATGCAGCTTTAGGGAAGAGGGGGTACCGGCATACACCTTCACACCTGGGCTTAACAGCCTCTATACTCACTGGCTCTGGACTCTCTGTGGAGGCCTCAGCCTGTGCCTCTGCTTTTATCTGTGGATCTACTGCTTGTGTCTGTTTTAGAGCAAGGACATACATAACGGACATGTAGGTAGGAAAATATAAAAATGAGTCTGATCAGGTTAGAGAAACACTTACAGATCCGTCCATGTTGGCAGGTGAGGAGCTACGGGGGCCCATCATGTCTGAAAGAGGAGAAACAGCACAGTGTTGGAGGGAGGTTTAAAAAGGAAAGGTGAAGTCTTTAGAAAACAGAGACTGCAGAAGACATACCCATCCCAGAGATGTGTTTGTTGTCAGGGTAACGACCATGTGGGTCTGATGGAGGTCGTGGACCTGAGGGGAGAAGAGAAGACGCAATGAAGAAGGACATCTCTCAAGAGTAGAGCACTTTTCCAGGAAAGACACAGATGTAAGAAAGAAATGAAGAGGAAACTATAAGGGAAAATCTTGGTCATCTCTACTCGAGGACAATCTAAGAGGAAGAAAATGTTCTGGATGAGTTTAAAGCCCCTGAAAACTTTTGAAATGGAATTCTCTTAAATTAATTGCTACAAAAGCAAGGACCGAAGGTAATACCAGAAAAAGAAAAATCCAACCACTTAAAATTTGGCTTATCTGCTTCATCAGAACACTCATGCTTAGACTAAGAAGCTGAATGAGAAAACATGTTTTTAGGGGCTTTAAAGAACAAAAAGTTGAAGCAGATTTGAACAGCACCGCATGAAAAGATCCTCCACAGTACAGACATTTCTAAATGATTCAACTGAAAGAAACAAGAGCAGGAAATGGGAGTTGAAGACAGAGGAACCAGGAAGATGTAGGACACACTGGGAAGAAATAAAAGGAAGAACTCAAGAAGGTGAAAGGGCTGAATGGAAAAAGGAAGTCAGGTGCGTAAGAGGAGAAAGTGAAGGACACCAGGTTGCAGCAGCAGAAGGATGGTGTCCAACAGCGGTGAAGATCAGAGAAGGTGAAGTAATCCGCTGGGACTCACCATACGGGTCAATTCTTCGGCCCACTGGGGCAGAGGGAGGGCGCCTGGGACCCTCTATCATTAGTGGAGGGGATGGTGCACCCCCACTCACAGGAGAGGGCCCATATGAATCACCTGTTATGATCAAACCATCCATTTACTGAAGGGAAACAAGCAGCTGATCATACACAACAATTGGTGAGAAGCAGAGCTCCTCGTTCCAGGCTCCCACTTCGAAATGACAAATGTTCAACCACAACAACCTCCTTCTTATTTAGCAAAAACAAAATATGGGAAAAAGGAAATGCAGGATTTTATTAGAAAACAACTTCTTCTTCTTAAAGCTCTGGAGGATTAGAACTATCCCAATAAAAGACAACAACAGGCAGGAGTTGTGGGCTGGTTACCTTGGCGAGGGCCTGCATTTTGTCCGGAGTTCGGTCTGAAGAGAGGAGCGCGGCGCTCGTTCAGTTGGGAGGTCAGTACAGCCAGTCTGTTAATGGAAAGAAAACGGGCTAGATGAAAATAAGTGGTGCAAGCTACCTTTTATTTTCATTATTGATTAATCTGCTGAGTGTTTTTTCATTAAATCCCCCAGAGCCCAAAGTGACCCCATCAAACTGCTCCTTTTGTCCAACCAGCCACCCTGAACCAAACCATATTGCATTTACAATGAGATTACAGAGAAAATTTTCACAATCAAGGAGCTGAAAAAAGTGATTTTGCTTAAAAGGTCAAGTCCACCCATTTTATACATTGAAGTGTGTTAAAATGTCTTGGGTAGTACTACTGCAGGTATGAAAATAATTGTTTTGGCTCCAGAGAAAGCTGCATGTAATCTGATAAATTTCATCCAGTGATGTCATTCCGTAGCTAAAATGCATTGTGGGTAATGTAGGCGCCAGGTATGGAAAAGTACTGTTAGACTGGTTATGGACAATATAACAACTTCTTCTCTTTCAAAACCTGGTACCCAAAACGCAACTTAACCACGGAGTGACATCACTGGAGGCAATTTATCAGATAACATGCAGTTTCCTGTGTAACACTGGTGGACTTATCCTTTTAACTTCTGCTGTACTATCCGGAAACCTTCACACTTAAGAAAAACAAACATTTTCTGTCATTTCTCCCACACTTACTTCTCACGGAGCTTTGATGCTTCGAGCTTCTCTTGATTGAGAGCTCGCTCTGCATTACGAGCATTTACCTGGAGACAGAATGAAAACTTAATGTGCAGGTAGAATCTTATTACTGAACTGAAAGACACTTTATCTATTTAAAGCAAAGTGGCATTGGTACATAAATGATCTTAATCTGTGTAACATACCCAGTTTGAGTGAGTTTTGTTTTCCTGTTCTTTTATCTAAAAAAAGAAAGCAAACAAAAACATTCAGTCAATAATTTTTCTTTTACTTGCTTTAAAAATGAATACATCTTTATTCTGAGAGTCTACCTGCTCTTTATAGACTTCCTCAGTTTTCTTCATCTGCTCCTCCATTTCATTAATGCGTTGCCTTAAGAGTTTAACCTGCTCCTCGGCTTCGACAGCTTTTCCTCCCACCTCAGTAAGCATATTCTCTTTGCTGCGTCGCTCTAACTCTTCCTTGGTTAATCTCCTGTGAAGCCGCAGAAACAAATCTTTGAACCACAGTAACACATCTTCTCCACTTCAAAGACACATGATTTTAATCAGGAGATGTTTGACTGGATAATGCTAAAGCAGTGTAGCTAATTCATATTCATGTTGGTGAAATGACAGCAGATTATTCTTCAGAAGCTGATAAAAGTGTTGATCAGCTGTCACGGCTCCACTTACTGCTGCAAGGCGTTTTCCTTCTGCTGATACATTTCAACCATGATTTCATTTTTCTGCTGAAGGATTTTGAACTGGTTTTCAACATGGCTCTTCTCGCTTTTGAGGGTTGCGATTGAGTGCTCGAGCTCCTGGTGTTGCTCTGTTTGAAAATACAATGGTGTGTTTAGAGAGAGACAGGATGAAAGACATTCAGAGGCTTCTTATTAATGCAATTCTGTAAAAAAAAGAAAAAAAAAAAGATTTAATCAGAAGAAACATAACCAACAAACCTTCCAGTGACTTTCTAGTCTTTTCTTCGTTGAGCAGCTTGCTCATGAAGCGGTCACGCTCTTCTTCAACCACAGAGAGAGTGGTCTGGACCTGATTTGGAACATTTAAAACAAAAGAAACACATTCAGGTAAAATCAGATCAAGACTTACAAAATATCAGTATTAATATATGTCTTCCAGTTCTAACTACAGTGAGCTTTGTTATCTTGACATCTTACCCGAGAAACATCCATCATCTGTTTGATCCGGTTCTTTATGGCTGTCTTCTTGTCTGAAAAAGACATTTGAAGTCTGTTAACCACTTGGCAGGATGCTGAACATCATTCATACTGCCACCGACAGCAATAGCACGGATGCTGAAGTTAGTAACAGACTCACCAGGTGCAACTTCTCCATTGGCTAAAACTTTGTTGTCACCCTTTTGGGAATCACAAGCATCCAGGTCTGCCAGAAGTTCAGACAGCACCTGTCAGGAGACATTTTAATGTGGGGGTTGGTTAATAATTTGATGCAACTAAAATGTACAACCATGAAACACTGTGATGGTAGTTTTCAAATGAAAGACAACTCTGACCTCCACGTTGTGATCTTTGAGCACCACGGAGTCCTCCAACTCTTTCTGGGCTTTTTGATAGACTTTAATCTGCTCGTTCAGCTCCTTGTGTTTGTCCTCCCAGCCCTTGATATTGACCTTTAGCTGTAAGAAGAGGGAAAATCATGAGTGCCTCAGGAAAACAGTATGTAGAATTTTGCTTTTCATCAGATCATAATTTTAGATTCAGTCTACATGTTGTCTTACAGTTTTATTTTCTTCTTTTAGCGCTGCATAATCTTTCTCAAGACATTTGTGCTGAACTTTTCGGGCATCCTCCCGTATCTTGGCCTCATCCAGGAGGACAGTAGTCTGTGATAAAGACATGCAGTTAATAAGAAAAGCTGAAACCAGAAGCTTCATAAAATCTCGCAATGTGCGGGGGGATTATGCAATGACTCGTACCTTAGCGAGAGCTTCCTGAATCTTTTTCCTGCTGAGCTGTAGCTTCTCGTTTGACTTCTCCAATTTCTCAATCTGTTAAAAAAAACAGTCAGGCATCATGAATCTGAGACTGTGACACTTGAAGCATGACAGGAAGTTAAAAATAAAAAATAAAATAGTTACCCTGGTTTCATTTTGCAGACAGTTTGCCCTCTCCTCTTCAAGTAGTTTCACATATTTGTTCTTTTCCTCGGCCATGTTATTGTTCAGTGTCTCAGCCTCCAAAACTTTACTCTGCAAAGAGGAAATAAGAGAAATTTCACTGACAGTTCTCACAAAATGAGAAGCCATTTTAAATTGATGACCAAATGACACAAAACATCCTTAAACAATTTACAGATACAGTAGGTACACTTCCTCATTCTTAAAAACACATACAGTACGATTAAATACACAAAAACAATCCTTAGCGCTCACCTCAAGGTCTTGTATTCTTTTCATTGTAGTACTAACTTTCTCTTTTGACTGTTTTTGACTTTCTTTCAGTTTTTCAGCCTTTAAAAAAGAGAACAAAAAAACAATTCAGAAATCAAAACATCCACGTTAACCAAAAGTAACTTATAGATATTTGGCCACGTTTTATTTGAAGCTCACCTGTTTCTGGAGCTCAGACATTTTGGTGACAGCGTCATTCTTCTCTTTTTTGAGTGCCTGAATTTGCTCTGCCAGCTTTCTTTCATCCACTGAGACAACAAAAGTACAAAATCTTTTAGACTTTATGCTTCTGAATTTCTGTAATGCAATATAAAATGAAAAAACAACTAAGACTCACCAAGGTATTCTCTCTTCTTCACCTGAAAACGTTTGAAAAACAGATAAAGAAACAAATAAGTGGATTAATTGAGATCAGTTTGATGTCTGATCAATACAGTTTGTAGCAGCATGATCATCAGGCATTAATGTAGCTTTATCGTGAAATGAATCAAACAGTGACACATTTAATAAAAGGTTGATCACATCTTCACAATCAAAACCAATTTAAATCTAATTTTATGTATTTTCGTCTTTTGTTGTTGGCACTTCATAACACATAATTTAAGCAGAGATGAGAGCAGCAACAGTACAACACTCACTGCCAACACGGTCCTCCAGAAGAAGAGGGTGAAGGTCACTACTCCAACCAAAGTGGTGATGACAACAGCTTGCCAAGGACAGCCATACAAGGTTTCGCCCGGCTTCCACTCTTCTGGGAGTAGTGAGATAATCTGATGGCACACAAACAACAATATTCAACAGCGATCAAAGACAAGGTCAGCAGTAAGAAGTGCAATAAATGAGGAGAGAAATGTTATCGTTGCCTTTTTTACTGTGATTTAAATCTGAATATTATGAAAGACTAAGAATAGAGACAAAATCAATATTTGTTCAGTTAGACGCTCCAGTGAACCAACAGGAGGTTAAACCTCAAGACAACTTCTAATATTTGCCTGTTCCCTTAGAGACTCTGTATTCAATAACGTAATTGTGATGAAAAACAAAAGAAATTAGTAATGAGCGATCTGTTGCTCCATTCACACAACAAGAGATGAAAGCTTGTCAAGATATCAGAACAATGACATACAATAATAATAAAACCAGGTATAGTAGCAAGCAGTGTCCTCACAGCATAAGTATTTCAGGTAGTGTCACAAGTGCAATTTAAAAAATGGAAAGTTGATCGACATGTTGTTGTACTCTTCTGGCATCTAGAGATTCTTCTGTTTGTTTTTGTTTGTTCCCAATGACTGGTCACATTATTACATTATACCCCTAACCCTATCAATAGAAGAATCTGATAATGTGAATGACAGTTTTCAGGGCGTAAAACCAATCATCTGTTGAACTTAAAATATCAAAGCTTTGGTTCAAATGGAGAATTCAATTGATCAATGACCCTAAAAATTCAAAGCCAAATTGAATCATAAATGGGGAGAATGTGACACCATTACTATAGAGGGTTGTTAGTAATTACTGTTAAGGTCCGTCACTGGGACAGGAAACCTTTTTTTAATACCCACTTCCTACTTCCTAATTCAAACAGCGATAATTTAGACCACAGGTGGGGTTTATTTTCCACTTAAATCTATTCAATGTCAACAGCCTAAATGGTGCATGGTGTGACCACTTCATTATTGTCCAGCTGAACCAAGGAGAGCTCTGCTTATTGCACCAGCCACAAAGTAACCTTTGAACTGAGCATGAGGCCATTCGGACAGGAACAAACACACTCTGTGGCTGTAATGAAATGAAGGGATTACAAATTAATCACCAGCACACATTGTGTGGAGGATTTAACATGCTCTCTTCAGCCCTTCCAGTCAGCTGCATTTTAAAAGTTTATAATTTCCAATATAGCGATGCAGATAGGCAAGACTGTAGCCATACTGTATTCAAGAGCATTTAAACTCTCATCTAAACAGAAAAGAAGATATTAAAAGACTCATGTGGAAGTTAAAGATCTTTTGTCAACATATAGGCGCAACATCTCCTGCATGCGGCCGTTTGGTGAGTAAATAACGTTTGGGTGATGTCCATCAGCCATATGCTCAATAACACGTAAGCAGGCCAAGCTAGCACAACAAATATTACTCATAGGACTCAGACAAGCTTTTTTCCACTTACATGTTGCAGCTGCTTGAGAAAAAACACGTAAACATGATCCGGTTCCATTACAGGTCGGGGTATTGTATCACTCTCCATGCCAGCCTTTGAAACAAGAGCGGAACTAGCTCGAGTATGCTAGTTTGACAGGTATTAGCTTGATAGCACGTCACCGTTACCTATCCTCTAAGTTAAGTATACGGTAAGGCTAACGTTAGCTGTTAGCGTTGAAGGCAACACGGTCTGAAATATAAGAAATTACGTCCTTAAGAACCACGACAACGTTAGACAGTTGCTGAGTAGGACTTGGCAACAACAGCTGGCTAAAAAAAAATTACAGATGACTCGTCGTATCATTCACTATCAAAAAATCAGGCGATGAGCCGGAGACGTTAGCTGAGCTGGAGGTTCAAATGAGGACAACAACTGAAGTACAAAAAGCGCTTAGGAAGCTAAATTACATGTGACAGCACAGAGTTCCTCTTACGACTGTGTCTTATGATAGCTATCTGCCTTTCCATGCCACAATAGGGCCCGCCGGGTTGCGCTAGTAGCCAGCTCAGCACCGGCTGTGTTGAACTTCAGCCTACACCACGACAGTCAACAAGACAGGGGGAGGGCTGCGGGGCGTTCAGGGACAATCGGAAATTTGAACTGAATCGCTGTAATTACCGACTTCATGTATGAATGCAGGAGAATGCAAGAGCTCAACAAGCTTCACGAGAAATAGGACAGTTATTAGTGAACATATATATCTGAGGGTGTGTTCTTTATCTCCAAGTAATATTTGTAAAATTGTAATATCCAAACAAAATCTGAATCCCTTTGGGACATTCTCATTATGCCAGTACATGTTAGACACCTATAAAATGAGGTGAGCATATTGAAATTGGACCAGATGTTTGGCTTCCTCAACCTCTTTTTTTTCTCTCTCTTTTTCTTTTTTTTTGTAATGGGAACTTTGTCATATTTCAAATGTGTTTGCAGCATTCAGGCTCAGTCAAATTTGCAGGAAATTAACAGTTGGGAATTTTTGCCTCCTGTTCACTTCCATGCTATGCCAGTGACGGGGCTGATAAAACATCTGACAATGCAAGGTTGCAGTTATGATCAATAGCAAAAGGTGGAGCAAACAGAGTTCTGAGCGTCACATCCTGCACTGCCCAGATTCAATATAAGGCAGACTTGTAAATGTTATTTATCCATCCACATTGTTTTTGGTGTGAGTAACTAAGTTTTGGAGATATTGGCCTTCAAGATGTCTATCTTCTCTCGAATACAATGGGACTAAATGACACTCGGCTTGTTTTACTCAAATTAAAAAAAAATAAAAATACACTTGACACACTCAACAGCAGAGGCTATTTCCAGAAATCTTCACCTGAACACTTATGATAATGCACAGACTTTGTTGTAAACAGTTTCATGTAGAAACAATTTTCTTCCTACTGAACTACACCCACCAATCATATTACCATGCACCCCTCATGAATGAGAGGCTAACTAACTACGTAAACTAACGTTACTGCTCAGTCGAGAAGCGCGCCATTAAAGTATACTTTCAGTGCTGTCATAAGCATGAGCCTCTCACAACAAATCAACTGGTGAATAAAAAGCATTACAGGTAATTAGATAAGATTTTGAAGTGGGATGTCCTTTTAAATGCTAACATTTAATCACTTTAGCAGATAAAGCTTGCTTTCACAGAAGCTTATGATTCTTTGACCTACCTCAATGGTCCATTCTGTAATTTTACTCTTCACCATTGAAAGGATGCAGCCCATGTAAACAACTCCATTTGAAAATAATCCCACTTCTTCCTCTTGAATTTCAGGCACTGGTTCCATGGTGTCCACAGAGCCTGGTGGAACACAATTGACACGTTAGTAAGTTCATGTGTGCTATAGAGAGCGGAAGTGACACGTTTTTCATCCAATGCATTAGAAATAAGTGTCATGTGATTATCAACAACAATCAAAACCAGGAACAAGAACAGAACTACACTCACATATGACTTTAACGTGATAAATCCAAAGGCAGTGGACCTTTACAGCCGACCTCAAGAATGAACTTTTGGACTACTAGTGCTATACTTTCTATTGTATACCATGTCCAATGAGCTCAAAAACAGGCCAAAAATAATCATGATTTTTTTTAATACAAATGTCAAATATAAGATGAGGGCTTGGAAGGAACAGTACTCCAGTGCAGCAATCTTTAAAGATTAAAATGTTATGTCATTAAGCTTACTAACCTGAAGGTGAGGGATCAACTTCAACACCAAGGCCCATGTCCAAGGGATTTTCCAGGGTGGCTTGAGGGACTTTCTGCATCTCCTCTGATGCACTGAAGCTTGGCTGACTGTCTTTGTTTTTATTAAAATGTCTGCCATCCTCCTTCACACTGACATCCGGTCCACCGTGTACCTCATCCAAAACTATCTGCTCCTCGTTAGTCTCTCCTGGGCTTTCCTTGTGATCTGTTACTGTGAGGTTGTTGTCACTCCCAGCCCCAGGGACGGCGTCAACCGTTTCTTCTTCAACAATGTGGGGTGTGTCATCTTTAATGTTTAATTCATGTTCATCTACAACAACAACAACAACAACAACAACAACAACAATACAATCAAATTAGGGCAATTAGGGATCAGTCAAGAAGGTACATTTCCAGGTCTCTCTAAAACATTTCTTATTAGAAAGGATTGAAGTCCTGATAGATTTATTTTTTTAACTCTATTTGAGCTCTGGTTTTCATATTTGATCTAATGACAGCAGGTGTGGTCCACGGCTTAGGAACAAGTGCCGTGTTTGTTTAGTGGGAGGTCAGTTTAACTCTTTAATGTGAGAGTAAACACTGCAATGTAGGGCTAGTACAGTCATCAACTGCAATCAAACTATTTTAAATCCTGTGTGTGTATGTGTACACACTCTACTCAATTGCATTTTGGCTGATGCAGGCGAGGGATCAGCCAAAGCACGATGCTGTTGGATCAAATAGCTCAGTGACATACTAGCTACCAAACAGAGAGTCACACTTATTTAACTTTGCAGAACCCACAGAGCCTGAAAGACAAGTGAATTGAGTAGAGTTGAAGTGATTATGAATAGAGCTGCTACTAGCATTAGTCGAGTAAATGATTAGTAGAGGAAGTGCCTTAAATGAGCCATTAGGACCTAAATAATGTTGTGATGTCAAATCTATACTGTCAACACCCTGAGCCAAAAAAACACCTACAGAGCTGATAGATGTAGCCTGTTCAGTCCTGTGAGAGCTGACTAATCAGAGCAGACTAGGCTTTTTGGGATGGGGAGACAGGCACTAAATTGGACTGCAGCAATGGATAGCGTATAAAAAAATAACGTGTTTTTTGAATATTAAAGCAAGTAAACATTTTCCAGTAGACATCCAAAATAAATGTATAAACCTGAAAATGACCATCATATGATACCTTTGAAATAATCAGCAGATCGCTAGGTGTAACCTGAATCATGAAAAACAACTAGGACAATATTTCCAGGGTTAAAAAAGGTGAGGTATCAAATAGCTGGTGAATGGATCTTCTCTTACTGTACGGCCAGGCAAAAATATGTTTTCCTTTTTTTTTTTTTGCAGGGTTCCTTGCCTGCAGCAAAACGGAAACGCGATAAATGTCACTTGAGACATGTCCTGATACCAGGTGAGAGCTACAATCCCTTTTAACAACAATCTGGATATATCAGGAAACAAGATACTCGTCTTAACAGTGTCTGAAAGGACAATTCAGGGCGGCATATCTGCTGTACCACGGTATCAAATTCTGCATTCATTCAATCTGCGAATCATAAGCTGATGCAGTAGGCTGTACTTGTCTGTGAAAGGCCCCTATCAGTATCTAACAAAATATGCAGCGGTAAGACCTGACTCTATCAATCACAAAGAAGTCAATCCTACAAGCCTTATCTATACCAGATACTCAAATTAAAATAATAAAATCAAAGCTACCTTGGTCAACAGGTGATTCTTTCTCCGTTGCCAAAGGTGTGCTGTCACTGGCTGTTGAATACTTCTGTCGCAGGCTGAATGCGAGCTCCTGGAAGTCATCCAGTATTTCAGTCTCCTCATCTGTGTCCATATGTTGGTTATAATGGTGTTTCGGGCCCTGGCCATCCAGCATCTTCTCAATCTCGTCCAGGATAGTGTTCTCAGAGGCTTCCAGGATGCCCTCAAGTGCATTTTCAATGTCTTGCGTGGTACCGGTGTGTGACAGGCGGGTGGCTTGCATTTCTATGTCCAAGTCAGAGAACATGGCTTCCACTCTGAAGAGATTGGTGAGACCCAGAAGCTTCTGGATCCGATCCATTTTCTCCTCCGTGAAGCGATCTCGAAGAATAGTGAGTCTCAACACACTATCGCTGTACTCTGGCTCTGGAGTCGACACAGTGGGCAGCGTATCGTCGGGTGAGGGTTCGTCAGAGTCTGTGTCATTTGATTGTGAGGAAAAAAGTGCATTTTCATCATCAAGTAGTTCTTCCTTCTCCTCCTCTTTCTCTGTATCTTTCACTTGTTCCAACTCCTCTGTTAGAAGTTCCTCACGAATCTCTGGTTCCTCCACAGGTAATTCTGGTTGACTATTATTACTCTCTAAATCTGTGACTAAACGGTCATGTGTCTGATTAGGGAGGCTGTCTTCTGTTGTCGCTTCACCACTGTTGACATCTGAATTCTCTTTAGCGAATGGGTCCAGATGTGTTTCAGTTTCGGTACCGGCCAATTCTTGATCGGTGGCCGTTCCGTTTTCTGCCAGTTCATAGTCGAAATCCTCATGCTGCTCCTTTGCAAAGTGACCGTCCTGTATACCTGCGGCATCACGGTCGTCCTCTGAATCTTTGAACACTTCCTCCTCCTTCTCCTCCTCCTCTTCTTTGTGCTCTAAGGGTTCATGTGCTGTTTCAACACCTGACTGTTGAGCCTCAAGAACAGCAGAAGTTTCCTCTTGTGATACTAGATCTACTGGTATTGTTTTTTCCTCTGTGGGTTTCAAGGTTTCCTCCCAAGTGTCCTCTGGCCCAATCACTTCTCCATCAGCCTCAGAGTCACTGTTGGCTTCTTTATTATCTGTCTGTACAAAGCTGAAAGGAGGATCTTGACGAACTGGCTCTTCCTTCTCTGGATCTTCTGGTGATTCTACTGGTACTAGTTTGTCCATGTCTTTCTTTGCTTCCTCAAAATGCTGAGGGGTTTTTAAAGCAGCTTCTTCTTCCTCGTCGTCGTCGTCGTCGTCTTCCTCCGAGCTCATATCATGCGCTGTAGTCTCTCCCCCAGTTACAACTGCAAAGACAGCATCTCCAAATGTTGTCCACATGTTCTTCTCCTCTGCGGACTCTGGTTTATGCTCATCAGTTGTTGGAGGACTCTGATGCTCTTTGAGGGGATTAGATGCTGGAGTATTCGCTTTTTCTTCAGAGAAAGGCAACAACGGAGTTCCAACTATAACATCGACATCTTCTTCGGGGGGATCGTCCACATATTCGCTCTCCTCCTCTTCATATGGGGTTACATTCTTGGTGATGTCTTCATCGGTGGTGACGGCATCAAAAGTTGTTCCAAGTGTAGTTTTTAACTCAGGGATTTTAACTTCTTCAGAAATCGAGACTGGGTCATTTTCTGAAACAACATCAACTTGGGCCAGAGATTTTGCTTCAGATTTTGCAGGCGCATCTTTGGTTTCACTCGTCTCTGACAAAACATTTTCAAGAACAGGCTTGTCTGGGTTTTCTTGCACAACTTCTGTGTCTTCTGCGGCTCTTTCAGCAGCTGCTTTGGACTCTACGTTTTTTGTAAAAGGTGATTCAGTTTCAACTTCGGGTTCCGTTAAAGAGGCACTTTGATCATCTGGGACTTTATCGAGATCTTCAGAGCTATCATGAAGCTCAGTTTGCGTTTCACTGTCAGCTGCTTCATCCTCTGATGGCGGCGTTTCTTCCTGTGCATTCTCCGCCACTTGGCTTTGGTCAGATATTCCCTTATTTTCACTATCATCCTCCTGCACCGAGGAACCTAAGAGTAAATCTATGTCGTAGTTGTCAAACCTATCAAAGCCCGTGTCAAAACAGACGAAATCTGTTTCCTGAAAAGAAGACAAAACATTTATTTGTAAAAAAAATGTTTCGTTATTATGTTGATAGTTTAAAAGCTCCATTGTAGTCAGACTGCATTTTGATTAATTTATTAAGTGAGTCAGCAACAGATGTTCATACCTCTGCTGGAATTTCATGTTCTTTGTCAGTATAAATGTGGTTAACTGCAAGAAGATCCTTCGGGAAATAGCCAAAGACACTCCCAACCTGTCGAAAATACAAGAAGAGAACATGTTGAGTAGAAATAAACAGCCTGAACTTAGATGTTTCCACTCCTAATTAAAAAATAACCATAGCATACTTACACTTCCAGCCCACATGTCGGTCCTTCTGCCTGACAATTTGTAGTATACATAGATAGTTTCAGATTTCTTGAAAGACAGGAACCGACAGTCTGGTCCTGAGAAATCTGCCACAGCTTTTCCCCGACACAGAAGCACTGTTAAGGCAAAATATTAAGCATCAGCACCATTTCAGAAAGGTATGCTTTATCAAATTGATATTTCTCTGTACTGCTTATTTCAAGAAAGCCAAACAGGAAGATGCTTTTCCACGACACACCCAGACAAAAAGGAAATAGAGATGCATGGATCGGAGGTTTAATGTAACAGCCAGAAAACCAGCATAGTCACAAACAAGGAAAGAGTTATCTGCACGCATTGTTTAAGTGGCATGTCAGGGTAGCTATTAAAACACAAATTTCCCGGTTTAAGTCATCCTATGTTGGTTAAAAACATCTCATCATAAAACAGGAATGAATAGCTAATAACTAATCTAGTCACGCCTTTATTTACTGTTAACCATTCTAATCTTTGCGGTTTTATGACTTACAACCAGCTTTCCCTGATGATATGTCTTCATGATAAAACTGTTTGTCATCACCTCCACAAGCCTTTTGTTTTGTTGTGAACACCTCCAGGATATTTTAAGTTACAACAGCTGTAACAATCCCCCCGGGCTTGTCCAGTGTTTGGCTTTTCTCTGACAAAGCAACCTGGAACATAACCCTGTGTTGCAAGTACGGCAGTATCATTTCTCCATCAATTTGTCGCCTAAAGCTAACGTCAGATTTTAGGTAATTGCTGCCCAGAGGGAGGATAGTTTGCGCTGAGTAGCTTTAGCTTAAAGGTGAGAAGACACAACCAAAGCCAGTGTTGCTTAGCAATAGAGCTAGCGAGGCTTGTACTTTGTTAGCTAATGTTAACTATTGTTTATTCAGGTGCTAGCAGAGCTTTTATCCAACAAGCCGGCCGGTGGCTAATTAGCTAGCTGCTAGCATTAGCTGCTTCACTATCGATCCATTGAGGCAGGCCGGAGCTGCCAGGCAACCAGCCAACACTGGCTGCGTCTGAGCGAATAACCTTCCCAGGTTAAAGACTAACGTTAATGTTAGCCTCCCGTGGGTTTAATAAGCAGCACACCGCTCAACAGCATCACAACATCTCCCGGAGGCTTTACAGATAGCAAATATCGACTGGCAACAGGTCAAGCGATAAGGCGCAGTTTATGGCTAGCTGTAGTATCGGGATACGGGAAGAAGCATCCCTGAAGTCCCGACAAGCCTGGAAACTTACTGCTGCACTCCTCATCGGCGCATCTTTTAAAGTCGGAGAAACGTTTCTCCAAGGCTGCGGTGGAAATAAAATTAAATAAAAGTAATAAAAATCCTTGTCGGTAGAAGTGTTTTGCTGCCATGTTGGCAGTTTTGTTGACTGGCTTGGTTCTGCTGCTGGAGCATGAGCACTGGCCACAAGGAGCCGACACGTCAGCAGATCAGATCCGGCTGGGTGTAGGCACGGAGAGGTTTTCACAGCAGCAGGGATCAGACTGCTTCAAGGGACTGTGGGAAACAATATGTCAGGTATCAACATACATCCAGGCATTATGCACAAAACTGGGTTCATGAGAGTGAAAAATTCGATTCCTTGTTAAATACATAACAGCATGTTTATGACTATTCACTTATTACATTAAACTGGTGCATTGTAATGTCATAAATTATCCCCAGCGCCCATGTGTAGTTTAGACTCAAGATAGTCGAAGATTAAGATGTTTGTTGTTAACAACAAAAGACAAACAAACAAAAGACCCACAATACTTAATATTTCAGCCTTACAGCCAGAGAAAGTATAAAGTGGAGTTACAAAAGTAAAGGAAATTAATGTCTTTTTCTCAGGATATCTTTATTATGCTTTTCAACATAAACACAAATAACCACAACACAACAAATAAGGGCCACATTATCACAGTCTCCATGCACACATGGACAAGGAAAAGCTCAGTAACATTACAGTTGGCAATTTTCAACAAAATAACATCTAAAGAGAGAGAAGACAAAACAAAAAATTATACATTTGAAGAACAAATACTATTACTATTCCACTTCACACCCCAAAATATCAGTCCACCAATTTTCTTTGTCGCCATCCAGCACTCCTTTCAACATAATAGTTATCAGTATTTTAAACAGTATATCTAAAGCATCTTTAAAATATTGGTATTACCTCAATCATCAGTTTGTGCCAGCTAGCAATTGTAGGTAGGGTATTATCCATTAACCCTGAGAAATCTTTTTTTTTTGGACTGCAAATGTAATCATATTCAATAGAAAATAGTAAATAGTCTGCTTTAAAAGATATATTTTTTGCCAACAAACAATTGTGTTTCAACACAGTGAAATAGAATTTTGGTTTTGTAAACCAAAAATCTGATCAACCATCTAATACATCCAGTCTGTACTGCGTTAAATGTCTGCACACACCTAGATAGATAGATAGATAGATAGATAGATAGATAGATAGATAGATAGATAGATAGATAGATAGATAGCACTGGCCTCTGGCATCAGGGATCAGGGATGAGAAGAAGAAGAAGAAGAAGAAGAAGAAGAAGAAGAACAAGAACAAGAACAAGAATGTGCTCCGCCTCTTCCGGTCACAACAACCAATAATCGCGTAGCTTTCCTCTCTACTTCCTTTGCCACTGTGTTGAATAGCTTTCTACATGTGGACCTGACATCAATCTTCAATACAAGAAACAGCATTATAACTGTCGTTTTTTCGCAAGAATAAAAGATATTCGAAGTCTGAATCGGCACCTCGTGTTGGACTTGAGCGTTAGCTTCCCGTTGCAGGTTAGCTTAGCCGCTAGTTAGCAGCTACACATTGTTTACACAGTGACGTTACTCCCTGAGCAGGTAGGAACTGAGCTCTTATTTCACAAGAGATAAGCTTGCATATGTCTTTCCTGTCGAAATATACATCATCTTGGTGTTGTTAATTTATTAGGGATAGTTTGTCGGAGGGAACGTTTATTCCACACTTTGCTAACAAAGCTTATTAGTTCGTGAGTTAGCCTCAAATAAAACACTTTTACAAATGTAGAATGAACTTACTGTTAACTGACCACTAAAATGCTGCCACTGGTTTTCTTTGTGTGTTAATGTACTACTACATCTTAATGAACTCCACACTATGAATGATGCACCGATTAAGTGATTAGCTGATTGTTGGTCACACAGAAAAGCAATCTGAAAACATCATCTTGGACTTTCTTACACATGTTTTCCTACCTTCCGTATTTTAATTGTTGAAATGATTGATTGATGAATTGAGCCAATAATCAGCGGATTAAGCAATAGTTAAAACAAACATTCAGCGATGATTCATGGTACTTGAGGCTGGGGAATATTATGTCTTGTTAGCAAGTCGCCCGCTGACACAAATATCTTTTTTCTTTTTACACTGCAGGATAAAAGGCAGCTATCTCAGCTGAGTCTCTTTGGCTGATAATGGATGACTTGGAAAGAGAGCTCGCTCCTCTCGACGACTCAGAGGATGTCAATGATTCCTCAGATGACAACTCTTCAATAGGAACGAAAAAGGCAAAGCTCCCTCTGGTTAATCCCATTTGTGTAGGTGAGTTGTACAGTACTGACATACATTGTTCTGCTTCCATGTAGAACCTTATGAAGAGAGACTGATCTGCTTACATTAACCTACTGAAGATATATAACGATATCTCTGTACATTTTTCAACTTAGTCACAATTTATAGGATCCTTTTTGAAAATATTCCTTTCTGTTATGTGTTTAAGTAAAAAACGTCCATCTGTCATTTGTTACACTTTTAAATATCCATATTGATGTCACCATTAAAAGTCCCATATCACTTTGTGCCTATAGGTAATAATGTTTACGACAAATACAATTTATGTCATCAAATTATCGTTTTGCTTTTTATCTTCAGAGACACTGAAGGAAACCGGGTTTCACCAGAGCATGCGCGCCTGTCTGGAGCAGATCAGGGACGCCCTGCTGCATCACAGATGGCAAGAGGCAGCAGAGTGCATGGCGTGTTACTCACAAATGTTAGAGAACACGACCCACAGCACAGCTCAGCAGTCGAAAGAGGTAGATTTGGTTTTGTCTGTGTTAATCAGTTTTTTTGTATCATGCAGACTGGCATAGAGACACTATTTTTAATGTAACAGCCCAGTTACTGCCACAAAAGCCCTTTTTCTAAAAACACATGTTTAACATTTTACAGTACTCCAGGCAAAATAGCTTTGCAGAGATTGCAAACGATTTAATTGAGTCTGTTAATGAATAAATCATTGGTTATGTAAACAATCTGATAGATCGTCTTGATATTAAATCTCTTTTTGCGACTTCCACTCCAGGTTATTTGGAGAATCAGCACTGAGATCCTTCACCATCACCCAAACTCAAGGCTGGAAGACTACAACAACATCTATGAACGAATGAAACACTCTGGATTTAAACATTACCTGACGGTATGTTGGCTGGTAGACCTGACGACACAGTGCACTGCCATGTTGAATTACTTTATTTTACATTACTTAAACACATTTGAGACGTGTCGCTCTGCGTCTGTAGATCTGTCTGGAACATTCATTCCACCTGATGCTCAACGGCCACATTGAGGATGCAAAGCATCAGCTGTCTGTTGCTGAAAGTTGGAGGCATGGGAAGGAGTCAGCAGCTCAGTGTCAGAGCACTAAACTGATCCAGGCCTACAGGAGTTTGCTGGATTACATCATCTGGTGTGACAAAAAGTTCACACACTCCCAAACTGGTAAGATGAGACACTTCTTGACAACCAAAGCATCTATTATTCATTTATATTCACTACCCAAAGATGCTGCTGTGTGATGTCATACTGCCACCTAGTGGTCAGACAAAGCAACTACTCATATAAAAAAAAAAAATAGTTATAGAGACTTTCGACTAAATGCCCGCTGGTGCGATTGAATATTTTTGTCTTAAACACAGAGTAAACTAATCCTTCTGTTCTCAGATTATCATGACGCTGGTGACAACCAAGACATGCACAGCTACTTCAGACAGGCCTCCGTGAATCTAAAGGAGATTTTGAAAAATCCTGGTGTCTGGGATCCCTTCATACTAAGTTATGTTGAGGTGAGCACTCAATCCCAACTGCCTGATTTAATTAAAAAGGCATACACAAGTAATATCACACGATGAAACAGAATAGATTCGATCTGCAGCAATTAGTCGACTGAAAGAAAATCAGCAACAATCTTGATAAATGATTATGCTTCCTTCATTTCAATGCTACCAGTTCCTGAAATGCAATATATGTTGCTGTTTAACAGTACTTCTGCCTTTTGTGCTGTCAAAGAGTTAGTAGTAAACAGTAGGTCAATCAATAAATAAAATAGTTGCAGCCATACCTACTCTTCTTTTTGATCTCGAAATCATCAGGCCGTTTCATAATCTGGATTTAAGAAATAATCTTTCTTTCTTTCTGTCCTATATGTTTTCAAATGTTCCGTCAGACTTGTTATTGTTGAATTTCAGGCCAAATTCAAGTGAAACATTCCTGCTCTTTTTATTTTTTAACCATGGATGTATTTTAACAGATGCTGGAGTTCTATGAGGATCACGAGGAGGCTTTAAAAGTCCTGAATGATTACGCTTATGACAACACTTTCCCACCCAATCCCAACGCACATGTCTACCTGTACCAGTACCTAAAGCGGCACAATACTACAGACAAGAAACTGATGAAAGTACTGAAGGTACAACTGTTAATTAGAAGCACAGAAGCTAAAAATGTAGTGCATCTCTTCATGCTTGTATACATTATTGAGTTATTGCTTATTTCTAGTTTGGGTTACGGGCCATGATACTGTAAACAGTATTTTAGTTGGTGTATTTCTGATATTTTAAATACAGATATAAACGTCTAATGATTTCAAACTGTGTACAAGTTATGATATAACCTTTGTTTAAACTTGTCCTTAAAATTTCACTTCTTTACACTGCAGGTCCTTCATGCGTTGGTCCCAAGCCATGAGCTGATGTTGGAGTACAGCTCTCTCCTGCTTCAGTCAGGTAAAAGCAGGTTTGATTTAAATTAAATATCTATCATGTTAGCAAAAAGTTCAGTCTTATCAGGTTTCTATTGATATAAAAATTCAAATTCATGTGAAAAAAAGTTTAATTTGAGTTCTATTTGATGGAGTGACTGAAAATGGAAACATCTAGTGGCTTTTGTATTTTATTTACATTTATTTTTATGTTTTTTGTGGTAAAAAACACTCAAAATGTGTTAAAGCCATGTCGGTTCTCGGTTCCATAATGTCTATTATTGTTGTATTTTGTTTCCCTCAGAGAAAATAAGTGACCTCCAGAAAGCATTAGGAGTCATTCTGGAAATGCTGGACTTTGCCTGCTGGAGAGGCAACGTGGACGTATGGAAGAGATTAAAAGCCATTATTCAAAAATTACAGTTACAGTACGTGAGCAGTGTTTGGGAAATTGGAACTAGTTTTGATTCACCTTAAAGGACGCTTTAGCCTTTTTTTAACGTGTCATTTATTGTTGTTTTTCTGTACATTTGTGTATTCAATCAGAGAGGACTGGAAGGATGTTGTCTCTGAAAAAATGGCTGCAAGAAAAGACTGGTGGCCTGCGCTGCACTTCACAAGATTCCACGCCAGTAAAGACTCTGAGGAGAACCCGGAGCTCAAGGAGGTGAAGGCATCACTGACAAAAATCCTTTGCCCAGGTAAGAACATGAAGAAACCATCCAGAAGCGTATAAAAATACATCAGGATGTTAACTGTAACTGTGAACCATTACTTAAAGTCCGTGTAAAGCAAAATCAGCCATTTTCTTCTTAGCACATTAAACAGGTCATAAATGTGTTTACTTAAAACATGTAAAAGCCATTCGACCATTTAGAATTTAATTTTGGAGCTAGGCTCACAAACTGTGTTTCAACATTTCTGTGTTCAGGATTTAATGGGCGGGTCAGAAATCATGGCCGCGTTACGTAACGCGGCCATGATTTGCATAAACCCCGCCCTGCTGCAGAAGTGGTATAAATACCTGCAGCGCATTCTCCCACTCGCTCTCCAGTCTTGGATAGCATTGCTTCCAATAGTTTGCAGCTAGCTAACCAGCCAACCAGTCAGCTAAACAGTCACATTTCCTCCTCATCGCTCCTGCACCTTTCCTGGATGCCACAGTGAGCAGGGTGACGGCGCTGTTAGCTTATTTAAGTTTCCTTCAGATGACAACATAAAGAAATGGTGGATCGATTTTGTCAAGAGGAGCTAACATTACTGTGGGGAGTTAAACACCACCACCAACACCGTCTCTGCAGTGTCCACTTTACCCCTGATCGTTTCAGCAACTGTCACCAGGTAAAGTCTGGATTTCTGCAGAGTCCGTTTAGGCTGGTCACTGGGGCCGAACCGATCCTCTCCATCCCGGCTTGCATCCTCTCCTCCCGCCGACAGCAAGTGCCAACGGCCTTATGTGGCTGCCCCCGGCCCCCCTCGACCCGCTGACGGCGGATCCCACCGGCCTTATGTGGCCGCAGCCGACCCTCTCTGTCCCGCTGACGGCGGGTCCCACCGGCGGTATGTGGAGCATTATTGGTGAGCCGTCCCAGTGTGAACGGATAATCCGGAGGCGCGGAGCGAGGGCGTGTCGGTCTGACAGTCTGATAACTGCACAGGTCCTTCACTCAACTAAATACAGAGAAATGTCCCACAAAGCAACGTTACAGGACCGGACAAAAATATAGTAACTGTAACCGTCTTTAGCAACTTATATGAGGAAAACAAATACCGCAGCTGTATGTGGAGAAGCGTCCGTCCTCCTGTCCGTCCTCCGCCTGTCCTCCCGACTCCTCATCACATTTCTGCTCAGAAAACAGTGTCTGTCACCGGCAAAGACTTTACCTCACCGAGTGTTTGTGATGAAAATAAATCACCCGCGACTGCCAGCCCTCCTGACCGAGACTTCAGGGAACTTTCCCCCAGAAAACAGCCTCCGTCCCCGCGAGTGACAGAGTCAGACAGCGTCCTGTTTACTGATGGTGATTATGTATAATTATGCAATTTAGCGCGAAAAACTTCACTCCGTCACTGTCCAGGATGTTTGGTGGGTCAGAATCTAGATCACTACACATTATAACAGAATCCATATGATAATAAACTGTCCGCGGGTTTAGGTAGACAAGGGGAAAACCTTCAGGGAACACCTGGGGAAACACCGACGTCATTAACATGACGTGTACCGTCACCGTCACTGCAACCGTCCTGCCGACAACAGGTGCTCTCATCCCCGCCACCGGCCAGACTTTAGATTCTCTGTCCGAGCCCGACCTGGTCGTTATCCCGGTCGTTATCGCCATCAGCCAGGGAACGGTCGGACGCTCGTCACCGCCAGAGGCGGGTGCTTTTTTTTTTTTTTTTTAACAAGATCGCTGCAGCCCACAAACACCCACTGTAAAGCAGCTAACAATGAGGATGAGTATAGCGTCGCAGCGCCGCTGTTCCACCGTCTGGGGAGAACCCTGGTTAATGTGTCGCCCGGCCGGCTCGGACACAACGTGCACGGGCAATTAAATGCATTTTGCTGAGGGTGCAAATCCTGAAGGTGATTTTACATCGTGCATCCTGTCATGCCCATGTAATGTTAGCAGATGTTATTGCATTTAATCATGACATGATTTGGCCTGAGTCCCAGTCCCGAGTCCATCTGACAGCACAATGATAATCCACATATTATATTTATATGTGCACCAATATAGCTATGACAAGGAGTTATATGTAGACTGGGGTGTTATGTTTGTGTGTAATGTAAAACATGGCCTGTGAGGAACGAGGCTGAGCACTATCAGTGTCTGACTCAGAGTCAGTTTCTGGCTCTGATGGCTCAAACGGGTCCGGCTGGGTCCATCGATGACGCTGCTAGTAGCTTCCATTGTTACTGTAGGTTAGGTCCTCCACAAAACTAAACAATATGTAACAATAAGACCCAAAGATATTATTTCAAAATTCGAATATAACGACAAATCAATTTGCTCCACAATAAACCTCATGATTTTAATAGGTAAATTCCACATCCATAAGAGTTAATTTTCCAAGTCCCTCCCAAACTTTAATGTCTTCACAAATGAGTTTATTCTTTACATAGACACCTTAAAACTGATGCCAAATAAGAAAAGTGAACGGACACTACAATACTTAAAGTCATTTTCACTTACCCCAACATAAGAAATGCCTTATACATATTTATTTTATTCTATTCCAATTACATGTATTGTTTTATCAAGAGATATATGTTTTATTCATTTTGTATCTTGTCTTATCACTCAGTGCCTGCTATATCTGATTGTCTGTACTTTTGCAAATGTTAAATAAAGATTTTCATACAAAAAAAAGAATAGGTTAGGTCCTCCTGCAGTGCACGGAGGCGGCTCCCCTCCTGTGTGGGCGTGGCTCCAGACCTCTAACTGACACGCCCCCAGCGTCTCACAGCAGAGAGAAGTGCTTGTTTTTCCAGGATTTTGAGACCTAATTTTATATACTTAGCAATTTTTTTAATCTTTCAAATTTGGCTCAGTGGTCAATGACACATGTTTCTGTGGTATGACAAACTCATCACACAAATTTATTTTTGCTTTACACGGACTTTAAGACAGGCCTGAATGTTAACTGTAATTACATGGCAGAGATTTTTAGACACAACATTGCCAAGTATCACTATTTCTTTGCTAACAGTCATAACATGCTAATTTTCAGAAAGATCACATCAAATAAGTGTTAAACATTGTATTTTGTGATATTCAGCATTTTACGATTTAAGGGAAGCCTGAAGATTAAACTCCACATGGTTATTGTTCACTGGAATCTAATGAAAATGACAGAACTGTGTTTTTATTAGTTTTTCCTCAAGAGAAACAACAATTGATACGTTGTCGACGATTAAATGAACCAGCAACTATTTTGATGATTGGTTTTGGGGAATTTTTGAAGGAAAAAATAAGTCAAAATCAACAGAATATAAAGAAATAAGAGTTTTAACAATATGCATGTATTGCATAAAGACATAACTACTGAAGTGAGCATGCTAACCAGCTAGCCCCAGCCTGTCCTTTCTTGTATTACACCTCTGAGCTCCCAGTGTGGACGGCTAGCTGCACAGTTAACCGAGTTAACAGCTACATTTCGCTGCAGTAAGCAGTTACTCTGGTGATATGCTGCCCTTTTGTTTGTAGCACGCATTCAAGACGAGACCATTTCTTACATATTGCACCTTCAGTGTAATGCTTCACAGTTCATCGATGTCTTTCTTCTTACAGACCTCACGCTGAATTACTCTGCTGGACAGAAAACCAATGGAGAGTGAACTTCTTAAGAAAAGAACTCAGAACATCAACATCACATTGTGTCTTACAATCAAGAGAATCTGCTGAGATTCCGCCACGAAACAACTGACAGAGGCACATCGATGAGGATCAGCCTCTGTAGAGTCTTTAATAATGCACTTTATACATGAAGCTGTGTGTGTGTGTGTTGCCATGGTCAAACTTGAACCTCCATATTTTTTAACTTCACAAATCGTTTTATATCACAAATCGTTCCTTTCGTGTTTGGTAAGTTGCATTCTGAGTTTTACTACAGATGCACAGACTGGATGGTCCACCATGTGGCGCTGTTGTTCTGTAGTTAATTCAGTGGCGTTCTGTCTGGAGGGTATGACCACATAAGTGTAGCTCTGAATGTTCACGTCGGTTTCATGGTTTCTCTAAACAAATGTAATGGAAGCCGAGTCAGCTGATCTCTGACTGCGCTTTTAAGGCCACAAATGAGTGTACTAAACACACAACCCGAGGGCTTTTCTCTCTGTCGAGTCTGATGTCACGTGAGAAAAAAAATCATCACAGACCTTTTTAAGCAGCGTGATGAGCAGAAGTGGGACAAAACATTGACAGGTGGTCTTGGCTGTTATCTTTGAAGTAGTAAGATGTTTTCTCGAGTATTTGTGCTTTTTCTCAGAATCTGAGAGGCGCCTGCATTAAAAGATCGTTTCTGCAGTTTATTGTGCTAATATTTTGCACACAGTTTAAATCTATCGCTGTCGAGTTTGAACATTTCAGTGTGCCTTTTACCTTGTATATTTTGATGCCATCTATGTATTCCTTTTCTGTGAAAGGAAAAAAAAAATATTTTCGTGCTAAGAATGTTTCAGGATGTCGGCCTTCCAACGCTGTGCTGACTCTCCTCTGGACTGAACCATGAAATAAAGTCTTGCATCCAGCAGCATGCCAATTTAATAAGTGAAAGTGTTCGTAATGATTCTGTTTCGGCTTGCCACAATGTTGGCCATGCAGCAACTCGCTCAGCCGTGCTGTGTGTGTGTGTGTGTGTGTGTTTCTTTGCAGTCATTACATAAACCAAAGCCCAAAGCACTTGCACGACCACAGGAGCAGCTGCAGAAGGGATCAGGGAATACACAACACATGTCGTTTGAAAATTCAAAACTCGGGGAGCAGTGAAGAGGATGGAGTTAGGAGCTGGTCGCTGCTTTGTGTCCTGGTTTTGACCTTTTTGAAGGTTTTTTTTTCAGGGCTTTGAATGTTTTAATCACCTACACAGATGCTCGCAGTTGAAGCAGTCTTTGCACTGCTCCCTCTGACACGGAGCGGCTCTACTGGGGGTTTGTTTTGTTCCTCAAGGACATCTTGAGCCCTTCAAGCTTATTTTTTTTCTGCCCAGGGATTCACCTGCGTCAGGCCCTCAGTTCCTAACAACTGAACATCACTCCACAAAGGACCATTTTAAATTTCATTAAATAGATTCTTTTCAAACCAAATTTGTTGACGAACATCTGGCTCGCTTCGGGCTTTGATTCATCTTCAGACAAACCCGAGAGCAACGCGACCTCAGAGGTAGATGTAATCCAAAAAGACACACGAACAACATAAAAATGCAGCCATCAGCTCATGGTTACCTCCTGAGGCAGCAGCAGGAGTCTGGGGCAGGGTGTCCTCGCTGTTAACAAGGCTTTAACTAGAACTTTGCAGCTTTGGTTTCTGCAGTGTCCGTGTGTGCTTGGTCGAGCCCATTTCCCAATTTTGTACGTTTCTTTTCGGTGGCAGAAAGAAAATTGAAATCAGAGAATACACCTATCCAATATTGTTATTATTTTTTGTTTAGTAAGAAAAATCGAAGGGAATATGTTTCTTTTCTTGACATTTTCTGAGTTTATCTTGGCTATTTGTTAAGCTAACAGGACAGATTGGGGCTAGCTGGTTAGCATATTAGCTTCAGTAGATATCTCTTAAGCACGCTGCATAGATGTCTTTGAAATAAGGTCAACACTGTTGTTTCTTCTCACTCTGTTGATAACCTTTCTTCGTTGCTTTCTGTTTTCAGAAACAATCCTGCCATATCTGACAACTTTCTTCTTTAAAATCAGCATCAACTTTGGCATCGTACAAACATGATTTACAGGAAATGGAACCAAGCACACAGCCACTAGCTCTTTCTCTCAAAATGATATATTTGATGTCACCATTATGTAACTTGTTTTTACTGTACCAGTTTGGGTGAATAATAACAGGTGGAGGGAGTGTTAAACAATTTCAACCTGCTGAGTACATTCACTGGTGCAACTGGCCCCTGAGCGGCTCCACTGGTTCCACCAGCTTGGTCAGCGTTCAGCCTAAGACGAAAAGTAATGATGTATGTTCATCTGGGAATGCACCCCAAGGTTGTTAAGACATACAGTACTGTAAAATCTATCAAGTAAAAAAAAAAACTAAACACATCCCTTCTCTGTAGCTCATCTGACGACTCTAACAGGCCCCTTCTTGTGCCTCCTCCAGCTCAGGGAGAAATTATCTGACGTCTTCGTCCTGACCCTGCTGTGAACTGACAGGCATAATAATTGTTGTGTAATTAATCATGAGCGCAGGTTGCAGACTGAATCTATTCACTGCGGAGAGAAAAAAACCAAACAAATCATGTAGGGAGAGATGTTTTAATTTTGTGCCTGGCGTAGAAAGACGCTGGATGTTGCTTTGTTGTGTGAGGCTGACACTAATTGAGTTTTCCTTTTTCTTATAGACCTGCTCCCTGCTCTCCTAGCACACACACACACACACACACACACACACACACACAATGCAGCTGGTGATTCAGGGTTTGCTTGGTTGGTCCACAGGGCTCTGAGGATTTGTAACCTAAAATCCAGACTTGCACAGTCACAGTGTAACATCTCAGTAACTCTGCAAGACATTTGAAGTCTGGTGTGGTTTGAGAATTGGGTGGAGGGGGGAGCGCGATAATTCAGCCATGCAATTTGAACTTAACATACTGATGTGTTTGCCAGCGCTGAGTTTTACGAGCAGGGCTGAAGTCCGAACCGTCCAAATGCAACTGAAGATCAAATAAAAAATAAATACAGAGAAAAAGTCTGCTTTAATTCTTATCATAACTACCATGAAGGCAATGTTTCCACCCATGTCTGTTGGTTGGTTGGTTGGTTCGTCAGCAGGATTACACAAAAAACGCTGAACGAATTTTCACAAAACTTGGCTGGAGGATCTGTCTCGGCCCAGAATGGACTCCGTTAACTTTTGGCGTGGATCGGGATAAAGGGACAGATTCATGACTTTTTTTCGC
Organism: Diplodus puntazzo; assembly: GCA_963678695.2. NCBI lineage: Eukaryota > Metazoa > Chordata > Actinopteri > Spariformes > Sparidae > Diplodus > Diplodus puntazzo. Next base: position 15,008,291 of record OZ023172.1, read on the forward strand.
TGTCCTGTAAAGTTCGATGAATCCGTTTCTAAACTAACGGTAGCTACTGTTGTCCTCTGTTAGCATGGAGAGGCACTGAGACGAGGCCCTCGAGACCAAGCATAAAGTCACATCCTTTGGACTGTCACAGGAAATCTGACTGGAGTCCTTCATAAAGAAATCCACAGTCCAGCAGCAGTAAACGACTTCATCCAAAGAAATTGTCCAAAGACTTGTAGAGGCAACAGACAGAGACACAAGGAGGGTCTCGTTTTTCATGTCACGTTACTATCCGCTCACATATGGCCAATAAAAAGTCATTAATAGGTGTAAATTGCTACGTAAAGCCTCTTTAAGTAACGAGAGCTGGCCCTAATGCAGCATTCAAGACCAACGGCTGCCAATTTGACAATGGGGCATACACTACCTTGCCGGGTTTACCTCCTGGTAACCCGGAGCCAAACATTAGTCGCCTAATAGGAGCGCTAATGGTATCATGCATGACTAAATGAGCAGCTAACAGCAGCTAAACACCATAAACCACCTCGGAACGAGATTCCCTGTTGTCAAACTGGGCGCAGTAATTCTCCAAATTTGTGCGTTAGCAGCTACTTTGGCATTAAGTAAAGCCATCTGTTCATCAGGAAACTCCATAAATAACCCTGAGGGTTCAGGCAAAGAGAAACCCACAAAACAGTCTCCATAGAATGTGATCCACTTTTAAACACATCAGTGAAAAAAGTTGTACATTTATGTTTTTTGCACCGTAATCAGTGAGGTCCACCTTAAGCTCTGTGCCACACACTCACCACTTGAAGTTGAAGATTGATGGATGGATGGCATAACATTAAAGTCCCCATTAAACAGCTCACTGAATGCTAGTAGTAGCTGGAGTTACGTGTTTCCTGTAAACACAGGCAGCAACATGACCCAGTTTTAGTGATCAGGCCCGGTCACGAGCAACGCTTTCTTCTTCTTATACATCCCTAGCAGCGTCATAAAGTAAAGGAAGCATTTATTGGACAAAAAAATGGATACATGCCCCTAAGTGCAGGATGAGTCACCATCATATCAAGTTTGATATTGAATTACTATTAATTGACTCAAAGGGGACTGAAGGACTCTTGGTAGGTATGCAATCTTCTTAGTCCCATTTTTGTTACGCCTGCTTTGGTGCAAAATGGCCGGTTTATAACTTATAACGGGGCATACTCCAAACCCACGATAGCCCTTCCGGAGCAGCCCGATGACAAAAAGGCTTTCGACACACTCGTGATACTGGCAGATGCTACAAGACAAAAACTGCTCGAGGGGAGTCAAATGTTGGGGAACTTGAGGGAGAGGAAAGAAGCAACGTGAAAAAAAAAAAAGACTCCCAAAATATCCCCCCAGTTCTGTCTGTGAAGTTGAAAGTGACAACTGCAATACCTTTGTTCTTGGAGTGCAGCCGCAAAAATAGCTTTCAATAATGTATTAGGAGAATAAAGACTGCGGAGCTGATTTCTGGGGAGACGGCGCCCGGCTCTGTGTGTGCCGAAAACCAGGAGCTTTCTCTGCTGTGCAGCGACTGTGAGAAAAAAGATCAGGCTGGTGAACACAAACTGATCCTCTTGACTTCTAAGATTGCTCTACTTACCCAGTGTGGAATAAAATCGTGGCCCTGGAATGAGCAGCTCATCCCTCTCTACATATATTTGCGTGTGATCTCATGTCATCACTGGGGGACCGGACAATCACTGGAACAGGATAATTACTCGGGACTCGTTCCTGAAACGTTGCTTATGCATGCAGTTGCACAGACAACCACTGTTTCGCCCCCCCCAGCTCTGAGCAGAGGACAAGCAGAGCAGAACGCCAATGTAATGACTCCAAAAATGCAAAGTGCCCCTGACCAACAGAGCATTCACCTGAGGCTATGGAGGTTTAATTTCTTGCGTGCCTGAGTGTGATAAGTGGCAATCCAAATGTTGTGACTTTCCTTCAAGCTCCGTGGAGGCCAGCCGACTGCGGCACAAGTGGGGGAAAAAAAAGAATGATCTGAAAGTTGAAGGAAGAAGCACAACAGAATTCCAGCAGACATCAATTATTAAGACAAGCAAGACAGCAGTGACACAATCTACAGATAACCGCTTTGTCTCGGTGTGCTTGACAGTATTTCAGACGGTTTGACTCAGACTGAAATGTTGCATCTAGAAGTGAATATTTCAACAAAGACATGTGACATTCCTTCGAGTCAAAGATCTTGGGGTCACTGAGCTTTTGCTGTGCTGGCTCTCCCTAGAGATCATCATCAAACCACGTGGAATGTTTTAAATTGCATTCTGAAGCCTGTAATTGCGTATAAAATTGTTTTGGTTGTCTGACCTGCAACATTTTTACTTTTTTACTCACCGCTCTCATCTACTAATATTGGGCAGCATCACTCCAGTTATCAGCATACCCTAGGGCCGCATACGGGTCGGGCACAGGACATCTGGCAGACTGTCGGACTCGGGTGACGTCATCCAGGCTGAGCTGATGACCTGAGAAGAGTACTGGAGAAGCAAACTCATCTAGAAATAAAAGACACAGGCCTTCAGCCGTAATCTCTGGGCTTTGCCAGACTTACGTCGTTCTCGTCCACGCTGCTGCTGTACTTCACGACCAAGATAATGCCGACTCTTCCTGCCTAGACAACGTGATGCAGAGCCACATGTGGCCCAATGCAATTTTGCTGTTTTCAGCAGAAAAGCCTGTAATAAACACACTGTATGACAGGGCTTGAGACAAACGTTGTCCCGCTGATGATGGAAAAAATGAACAGAGATCTTTTGTGTGTTTTATGAATGTATAACTATCGCTCAGCGATGAGACTGAAATGAGCGCTGACTACTATGGAGCTGATTACTATGGAATAGCTATAACGGCTCCTCAGCGCGCGAGCTACAAAAATATAAAGCGTTACAATCAGAAAGGATACAGTAAACCCACTAACAACCTAATTTTCCCTGCTACATTGTCAATGGCAAATCCATGTTAAAATTAAGAGGAGAAGAACTAGTTGGCAGCCGGTGGAAGCGGAGGCTTGTGGTTTTCTTTGTTTGTTTTGGAGCTAGCAGCTAACGGAGCTAAACACACAGCAGGACCGACAGCTTCTTCTTGAATAATATGAGGCGCTAAACAGTGATCTGCAGTTTAATGTGACAACACAACAAGTTTACAGTAAATAAAGGTACTAAAACACTTATCCTTAGTGCTGTTTGTAGGTAAAAGTACTTTGAATGACTAGTTTTCTTATGCAATGGAGTTATTAAAACCTTTTCCTGCAGGAGGCACTCCAACCACCGGCAGCACGCTGCCAGTATCTGATGTAATGTCTTTTTCTCATCTTCTACGGGTTATTATTTGTTATGTTGAGCAGTGTGTGTGAATAGAGCCTCTGAAAGATCTAATTTTCTTTTATTCAACACACAGGCTCCTTCTGTAGATTCACATGATGTAATCTTTTAATTTATGCCCTTTTCTTGTCCCCCTGCTGACTGTTATGACTACACAGAGGCAGATAATGACTCTTTTCAGTAAACATGTAATCTTAGATTTTCAACTATGAAGAAAACATAATGGATATTTATGCCATTTTTGAGGAGATATCATCATGATGATCTCATCCACCTGGCACACCCACCCACTCACCTATCAGGCTGTAAATGAAGCGTGTTTAACAATCCTCAGAAACTTTACAGGTATAACACCAGGTAGGTTGGACGTTTCTTGGAAATGCTTTTTCTTGTTCCCTTCGTGCATCACACTGACTCATTTAAGCATCCTGACTCATGTTGTCCTTGCCTATCTGTAATTGTAAGTACAGTGAGCAACGAACAAACACTGAACTCGACCCGACCCGACCCCACAGAAGCCTCGTCTGTCTCCATAGTGTGTGTGGGGGGGGGGGGTTGCGTGGTTGGAAAATACAACAAAGCCTGGTGCATTTTAAATGAATGTGGGAGCTGGAGAGCGTGGCCTGTCTCACTGTCTCTCTGTCCGTCTGTCTGTCTCTACATTTCCACTTTTACTCATCCGCCTCTCAATCAGCACTTCCTCTCAGCCCCTCTGTGTCTGGATGGCTGTGGGGGGAGATAATGTGGTTGAACTTTTCAACATGATGCAACTCTGACACCAGGTAAAATGTGTCATTTGGATACGTCATGCCTAAAGGGGGGCAGGTTATTAAACGCATTAGTGAAGGAGCTTTTAACCGTTTTATAAACAAACTGTAGAAGTAACGCATTAAAGCCGGGCGGGTCTTTGTCATCCAGATCCCCAGGCAGTTAGATACATCATGACAGTCTGTGGATGGAAATGTTTGTCCGTCTCTTAGTTCTATTATGGATGAATCCTAATGACCTGGTTGATATTCTTGGTTTATAGATAAATGTCTCAATAACAGTTGGATGGATCATGATGAAATTTAGTTCAGCAAGGCCCTGATTTCTCACCTGGCGTCGTCCTCAGGACATTGGACAACTGCTTTGATTTTTGTCAACCTTCTCAGCTGTGCTAACAAGCATTTAGGCAATGCAGGCAAACCTGCTAATCACCAGCACCTTAGCAGTCACTTTGAGCATGTTATCTTGCTGATTTAGCTCAAAACACTGATTACACCCACATCTTTATCTTATCTTAATTTTCCATAATATTCCCAATGCAACATTGCTCGAGGCCCCACTAGGTTCCACGCGACATTAAGCCACCACACGGCGTACATGTCGGCTCTGTGTGGATTTCTGAGCACCTTGATTTGGCTGTGTGACGTTTGCTACAACAAGCTATGGAATACATTTGTGTATTAAGGTTGTAACCCCAGAGCCATGAAAGATCTTGCGAAAATCATTCACGCAAACTATCATCTTTACCTAACATTAATCCAGAGTGTTTTGTGCCTTACTTGATCCTAACATCAGCGTTGTCATATTATGAAATATAATGACGTTGTTCAACAAGCATTTTGACAAGCGATGAGTGTTTTCCCAATATCCAGTACAGTCAGAAGGAGATTTTAGGGGGGTTGAGAGGGTTTGTAAGCAAAATTACACACCTTTGCTAAAATTCACACCTTTACAGCACTACCGGCCCAGGAAATTTTGGTCGACAGCGGAGCTAAGTCAGGCTTCTGTTTTAGTCTTTACGGGAGATTTGTAGAATATCGTGAGACTGATCCCCTGATGAATCTAAATGTTCTCCTGCACTTTATATTCAACTTCGCTCCACACGATATAGAAGCCAAACACTGATCTAATCAATTCAAGCTTTGTAACCTCCGCTGAATCTGTCTACCACTAAATTTTCATTGCCTGACCTCACTCAAAACTGTGTGCTTCTTCTTTTGTATTCAAAAAGCTGTGATGGTGTATCGCAGGCTGACATTTCACCGCTGGCCTTTTTTTCCCTCCACGCTGGCCTTTAAATTTGCTGTTTGTGTGTCTTTGTCCTGCTGTGTTTAACTGTGTGTTAGGTCAGATTAACAAATGGTAAGGCCGGTGGCAGGCTGAATAACAGCATTAACCAGAGAACAATGGGAGCGTGGGACTAAGCCCTTTCACAACCTGTCTGACAGCTTGTAGCGTTGATGTCATCCTCTGACTCAGGCCGTTACCACCGCCGCTGTCACCCTGGACGCTTGGATGCATGACATCACCAAATGACACATATCACTCTTCACTACTACCTCTCTGCTTTGTCTCTCTTGCTCCAGTCGTTTGCATACTCATCAGCTTTCCTGCATTGTAGGCTTCCACTTTGTCAGTCTGTGAACAAGGAGGGGGAGAGCATGAAAGGACATCATGAGTTTTCCAAGGAGACTCAGACAAAGGGAGAGAAGTGTGGAGGACAAAGATGCTTGGGTCATGTGATGTGCTCTCAGGGGGGTTCAAGCAGTTACTGATGTTGGCTACAGATAAGAGAATAACAGGAGTATGGTGAATTGTTTCAATAACAGTGAATTATTTACAGCTGGTTAGATGTTGATAAGTGATACAAACACAATGTCACTATTCAGTGAAAGCCACGTATCTTTTTACTAAGGATACATCTTCTTTTTCAGTCTCTGTTTAGGTTTAAGCACAAGAACCACTTGGTCAGAGTGAGGCAAACATCATGCTTTGGCTTAAAATACTTGCTTTGGTCGCCATGACCACGGATGGGGATGGTCTGACTTCCCCGTGACAAATAGCTGTTTTCGGGTTGCCACCAAAGCGGATGAAAATCTGACCTTAAAAACATCCTCTGGTGTGGCTTGAGCTGCAGTCGCCCGTTTGCCAGCCTTGTTGGCTGATCCTCCACTTCCTGATGTGAAAGCCAGCTAATAAGCATTTAATGTGAACATCATATGCTTCAAAGGTCAACCTTGGACGTGTCTGTGGTTTGCAGAAACGCTAACTGCTAACATCATGTCCTGGTGACTGTGACTCAGGCATAGGGAATGTAAATGTTAAACTTTTTGGCCACTTTAAAAAAGTAGTTTAAGAGGCCTGGTCTACAGAATCACATGGTTACAGAGGAGGCTGATATCTATCCAGGACCTATCTTCTATTTTAATGTAAGCACAGGACTGGTCCCAGGCAGACACCCCTTCCTCTGACTGTGCCTACATTTATAAGATGCTGTTTTCACCATTGCACAAACCCATTATTCAGTTCTGGGGCCATTATGTCCTTCCAGTGTCTTAAAATAACTCAGTTATTATACCCACAATAATAACAGTCAACACTCGGATATGTCTGGTATTTTGGATCAGTCCCTCAGTAAACAGAACTTTGGACTTAAAGGGACCAGCTGCTTAAAATTTCTGAATCCTGGATCCAAAGTGGTCCAACCAAACTACATTAAAAATGAATTTGACCAAACGGATACAAGCTCATTATAATGAAAACTCAAAGTCACAGAGCTGAAAGCAGAGCTATTTTTCTCAGCTCACGGAAAGCTGATTATTTGGAGATGAGTGGCTTTAAACAGGGGCACACATCTTACACGATGACCTGTTAAAGGTTTTTTTTTTGTTCCCATATACACGTCAGGAAAAAAGGCAAAACATAATAACAACAACTGATATTCTTAGACTTGTTAAAGACGTGTAAGAACAGGTTTTAGGGGATTAATAAGAATCCGTTGAAAACTCTGGAGAAAACTAGTGAAAGAATCTCAAGTCTTATTTATTTTGTTGAAATAATAATAAATGTTGTATGCTGGGAAAGAAACACATCAAAAGTGAGTACAACAAAACAATGAATACAAGGCGCCAATGGAACGAGAGACAATTGTCTTAAAAAGTGTCCCTATAGCTCACTGCAGTGCTACTTTTTAGGTGTCTGTGTCTTGTATTAGTAATATATAATAGCCCTTGGTCAGACATACTATTTCCTCCATTTTCCTGTGATAACAAGTTTAATTTGACTGTTTTTTCGAGACCATGAGTTATTTATGTCTTCATCACGGAATAACAAATGTTGTTTCTCTGAGATAATGAGATCATTTTCTTGAGAACTCGACCACTGCTGATCTAATAAACATTAGGCTATCACAGGAAGGAACAACATTTTGTTTTCTCGTGATCTCAGGATGATTAAGCTCCTTTTCACAAGATCTCCAGAAAATGATCTTGTTATCTCGGAAAAACACATCCAAATGTTATTCTGGGATAATGACATAGATAGCTCACAGAAAACACTCACCGCCCCGTGACTTTTTAGGGCTTCTGTAAAGCTAAAATTCAGACACATCTTAAGTTTCCTGTCTTATCATTTTAAGCCTCAAACCCAAAGGATGTCCAAAAATTGCACACAAAATATTCAAATCAACCAATCCTCAATGCTTAATATACTAAAACAAACCAAACAAAGGGACCAGAACTGTGGTGAGCTGAGTGCCTGCTTACTGCTGTCGCTTTGTATTTTGCTCCTTGTCAAGTTTCATGTGTTCATCGCATCATGTTCATCGCTTCCTGTATGCATAACAGCGCATCACCCACAACTGGAATAGAATTTATGCAAATAAGGTGAACCTACAGTAGAGCGTCGGTGTCGTCGGTATTGTTCAGGCTGATCTGACGGGTTTATTTTCTCACAAACTTTATGAGTTCCACAACTTGTCATACTGTCCAGTGTATGCGAAGCAGCTGTGATGATGAAAAAAACAACTCGGTGTCATCATGATGAGCTGTTTTACACAGTGTGGATGAAAGGAGGATATTCCACTGCAGGTGCATGTTTGTTTGTTTTTTTACATGTATTAGAAGAAAAGCATCAAAAAAGTAATGCTTCAATGTGTCTCACCAGAGGAAATAGATGCAGGATGCATTATACGTTTCACATGACGTGCATTAAACATCTTAAAGTGGAATATAGCATTTTGTACACTTTCTCAACCCATCATAAATGAAAATGCTGATTGGTTTTAGTCCAACTTTAACACTGTCTTAAAGAAAAAAGTCACCCAAAAATGAAAATTCAGTCATTATCCACTCGCCCTAATGTTGATGGAAAGCTGGGTGAAGTTTCGGCGTCGACAAAACATTTCTGGAGCTTCACAGCAAAACAGAGTTGCAGCATTCTCCTAAACAACCGAAGTAGATGGAGACTTGTTTTAAAACTTGAAAAAAAAAAACAGGGGAGAAATGGCCTTACAGCTTGTCCTGCATAATCCAAGTCTATGCAAGACCCGAGATCCCAACTTGATTTAGAAAGATGTTTACACCTGTTGAGTTTGTGCACCCAGTCAAGACGGATTGCGTGCTAACGCTTTTAGCTTACAGTGAGATTTCTGCCCCCCAAAAAGGTGTAAATAACTTCTTTTCACATGTTTTTGTTTTCTTTCGGTTGTTTTTCATGTTTTAAAAACAAGTCCCCATGTGATTCAGTTGTGCAGAACAATGCTACAGCTCTGTTTTTCTGCAGAAATATTTCGTGGATGACAAAATTTCACCTGACTTTGAATCAGCATGAGTAGATAATTATAATGACTGTATGGTCATTTTTGGGGTAACTAAGTAAGTAAATAAGTACGCCAAAAACTAAATTGTATATGTCCAGTAATGGAGAAATAAAATGCTAAATAATTCTTTGGTATTCACTGAATAACTGAGCACATTTGTCATTCAACTTTTGTGAAATGTGTTATACTGTACACCTGCTGGCTGCTTAGATTTACCTTGCAAATCCTCTTCCGGTCAACAGGAAGTGAAGCTTTTTACATTTCTGACAGCCGCAGCAGCTTGCGTAGAATAATGTAGAGTGAGCAGAAAGAAAAGAAAACTTCATTCCAAAATCTGCTTCAATAAGGACACAAAAAACACAATAGTTTGACATGTAAACAAAAGCCAGATAACTGTCCTGTAACTCCTGACTTTCTATACATGGTCTCCCATTAATTTACGGTCTAATTACTGCAGTTATAGTCCAGAACCAGCAGAGGTTAAACTCCAACCCTCCTCTGGGACAGACACGCAGAGCTGAAAGGCCCTGGCTCCCACACAGCCACGCAGCAGGTGACTCCCTCTCCTAGAAACAGTTGCTATTTAGACGTGATTAGCAGCGGGTGCAGACAGAGTCATTGTTATTTATATTGTGTTATCCCCGTGTTTGCTTCAGAGGTCGAGTATTCCTGATAAGTCGCTTCACTCAAGGGTCACGGCTGAGGAGTTTGGTTTATAACCTCTAAGAAGACGCAAACGTTTAATAAACAGACTCTCGCTGTGGGCGATGGGTATAAATATCTGAGGACATCATCTAATACCCTCAGTCGTGTAAATCCATCCATGTGTATGATATGCTTCCATTCTGGGATAAGGTCAGAATTAAATTGGGCTCCCACCGCAGGGAGAATGACAGTATTTGCTATTCTTGAGATCGTTATCTCAGATTTCACCAAAGCACGAGGTAAACCAAAATGGCAACCCCCAGCCACTCTACATACACGTCCAGCGCCGTATACGAAGATCAGTGACACTTCAGCACTGACTTATGCGCTGAGTGTACATGCGAGCAAGTGAGAGCGAATGTTTAAATTTTTCTGATCCTTAACTAGACAATATTTGGTTGTTGCTAAGTGACCGTGAGGATGATTCACCCCTCCTCAGGCGAAGGGACATGGCAACTTGAATGAATAATACTGAGCAGACGAGCCCAACTCAGAGAAAATAGGGTTGTTATGAGTTCCCTGATGTAGCTGTTATTGTTAGGTGTAAACTATACTTCTGCCGGTAATCTGTCACGGCCGCTGGCCTCCTCGCACAGGCAACACTTAACGGAGACATTTGTCCTTTCGGTGGAAGATTTTCTTATATTTTCACAGCCTGCAATCATCAGTGGTTCTCAGCCTTCAGATGGAACTACCCCTCGGGGTGGTGAGATGGTTTTAGAGGAGGTGGGTATCACAAGGCGACGCATGAAATGTGTTCAAATGTAGTGCTGATGAGTTTTGTGATTTTAGACAGCTCTTGGTTTGTTTTAAGATTTTTTTTTATAGAACTCAAATCTTTTACTTCACTATTTATTTTGTAATCACTGTGGAAGTCAGAGGAGGTTGTTTTTATTTTTATTTCTACCTATTCCCGCAAATTCTAATCCAAATGTGTATAAATGTCTGTTATTTACACACACAAAAAAATCCACATAGGACATTATTTTACTTTCGCATGTTCACATTTTAGCTCACGTGTTAAATTAGCCAATATCATGTGAAAAATGTGGAGTTCATATGTGGAGAAGAAAGTTTTTCTTTGCTCATACGATTTCATGAGCCATGGTCTGCTTTTGCTTTTGTGGAAATTGTAATCAACATGTGAAAAAAGCCAATCACATGTGAATGTATGTATAAATTCGCATCCGAAAAATGGACATCTCACATTTAGTAGCTCGCATTCATGTGTGAGAAAAGCCGATCACTTGGGAAAATCATTAATTGATTAATGATTAATAAATCAGTACCTTTCTCAAGGATACTTGCTGGGGGGAGCCGGGATTTAAACCAGCGACCTTTCGATTACTAGACGACCCTGAGGAATTAAGTAAGGTGGTCCGATGCGACGGCTGAAGAGCATCCCTGAAAGAGTTTGAATGTCAGTTGAAGAAAAATGAGATGAATACGGTTGAAATGTCAGTTGGAGAGTAAGTTAAATAAACAGTGACAGTTGAGGTGGCAGATGAAAAAAAAAAAGGCGTTGAAATGTCATTCGAAGCGTAGGTGAAAAACAGAGCCAAGAAGTTCTGGTTAAAGTGGAAGTCTGTTACTTTTAGTCTAGAAACTTAGAGATGTCAGTTGAAATGTAACAGGACAGACGGTGAAGGTGAAGGTGAAGGTAAGGGTGAAGGGTTTTATGTTGGTGTTGTTCAAAGCTGAGGGCGTGAGACCTCAAAGGGTTTGAAGTGCCATTCGAAAGAGTGAGCACTTACAGGAGTGGAAGTGAAGAAGAAATGTCAGTTTCTGTTTCAATCTGATTGTGTTGGTCTCAAATATGCTTTCCTCGTTAAATAAAGGTTAAACAAAACTAAATAAAATTGAAAAAAAGGGTACATTTTCTGGGAAAATGTAGCAGCCGTGCAGTGCGCAGGCCACTGAAAATTCACAGTTGAAACATACTGAAACAGTTCAGGATGCAGTTGAAGTGACAGTAGAAACACAGAGACTGAGAGAAGCTGAAGTGTGACTTAAAATAACAGTGCCGAATTATTTGTATATATTTTACGTGTTAGCACTGGATTAAGTTGAGGTTGAGGTGGGTTGTTGAAATGTCAGTCAATGTGAAAACTTGACCACGAAATGTCAGTCAAGTAACGTCCGGAAAAGAAATTAGTGGATGCTTAGAAACTGAAAGAGACAGATAAGATTAAAGTCAGTTGAAATGTAGAGTGAAGTGCAAACAATAAAAGCAGTAAATTGCGGAAGTCGGGAAAAGTGAAGAATCTTCACTATTCCTACCTTCCGCAATTTTATTCTATTGTTTAGCACAACATAATACATGTTACTTACCGAGTTCACCAAAAAATGAAAATTCAGTCATTCTACTCACCCCCATGCAAATGGAAAGACGGGATAGTTCTGTTGCTAGCAAAACATTTCTGGAGCTTCACAGCAAAACGGCGTTGCAGAGTTCCCCTTTAAAATATGAAAAGACAACAGAAACGAAAGAAAGTGGCTCCACACAGCTTTTCTAGAATGATTCAAGTCTCCAAAGATGCCAAATTGACTTGAAAAGAAAATATTTACACCCCCTTAAAAGCAGAAATCTTCACTGTAGCTGCTAAGCTAAAAGCGTTAGCATGCCTGCCGCACATCGCCTGTTTAAAAACTATTTTTTTCAAATGAATGTGGGACCTTGTGTTCTTCAGGAGATGCCAGATCAGCTTTGTGGAGCCATTTTATGGTTTGCTTTTTTACATTAAAAACAAGTCCCCATCGAGTTGTTTAGGAGAATGCTGCAACACTCTGAAGCTCAAAAAATGCATCTTCTCGAGGCTGTTGGGAATGAGGTTGAGCGGATAATACCTAAATTTCAATTTTTGGGTGAATTTATTCTTTAATGCTCAGGTGTCTAATATCTAAACATAGAACACAACGGGAAATGTAAGCTCTGTTTGGCTTACAAGAGTTCAATTTTGGACTCCTGATGCTTCGATCATGATTAAATGTTCACACGAGATTCCAGATATTGGAGTAATGCAAGATGTTGGCTTTTGAATCCTTGGCCGTGGTCCTCCTAATCCAAGATGTGTCTCCACATTAACATAGTCGCTGATCTCATCAGATGTTTGTTTAGTATTAGTTTTTCAGGGGGAGTTTTGTCACCACATGATGCATCAAATCTCTAAAACTCATGTTTGTCACATACTGTCAGCACTCACAAAAGTTTAGACAGGAAATCGACTTTCCATCCAATAAATCAGAAAACAAACAAAGCCGTGCAGTCACAGTGTGACAGTATTTCAGAGGGAGGCACCATAATGCATCGACAGACTGGACTGACAGTTTTGTTTTTTTCTTTTCTTGGCTCAGACAGTTTGCACAATGACGGTCACACAGCCCGAGCATTAATGAACGTTATTTTGGAAAGCGGTGTCAGCCCTCGGTCGAGGTCTTGCTCATGCAATTAAACCACCTAATGAAGGTAATGAAATAGATTCAAAATGACAAGAAAGATAATCAGTCCATCGAGATTCAGGAGGTTAGACACGTTTAAAGCTGTGTGTTGTGTTACAGCCGAACACACTGGAAGCTGATAAACATGCAGAAATAAGAGGGCATAGGTCGACAGGCTGTTGAATCCTTGGCCGTGGTCCTCCTTGCGATCGCTGGACATGTTGGTTTTCAAGCTGTTAAGTCTGCAGTAGGCCCATCTGTGCCATTCCCTCTTAAAAACCGTCAGTAGCAACATTTTCCCATTTCTTAAATCCTCAGCACTGAAAGAGAAAGGGAGTTAATGGCCAGATGGGATGAAATACAGGGAGTGAGCGGGCTGTCTTTTGCATATTAAAGACTAAAACAGCAATTAGTAAATGGGCTAATTTGTAAGTCAAACACTCTCTCCTGGGTCTTCACTAAATGAATGTATGTATGACAACTGGTTTCCAGGTTACATAAGGTTGAGATCTTCCTGTGCTGCTCTCTGAATGTGACACTGAGTCTGCACCTCGCTGAAGACAGGAAGTGGTTTGGGTCTTTCATCTGGGCCAGCGAATACCGCACCACGATCACTCATGTTTTCCATCCCGAGCAACTAAAAAGGTCTCACCACTTGACTGGGTTTGACATCAAAGTTTGACATTATCTCATATCATGTGTGTGATCTCTAAACAGAGACACAAAACCACACACACACTCATCGCGTCATGTTTTCCACGAGCTGACATTTGTGAAGCAAAGATAGACGGCACAATCCGGCTCAAGATCTTGCACAAAGGAGCAAATGGTTGTAAGACGAGGAGTCTCATCCTGCTGAGCGTTCAAAATGAAATAATAAAAATTGCCTAACATCTGTAATCACTTTATCAGCAACAGTCATTTTAAGAACCACCTGCTCATAATTTCCTATCACAAAAGAATAGAGAGATTACTGGTATTCATGGCATCCTTCAATTTTCCTGTAAGTGTAACAATTCAGATAGTTCAAACAAGGAAATTTGTATTGTATTGAACGTGAGATGTTAATTTACAGGACAAACATATTACCTCAAAACTGATTTTAACACATCGTTTTTAACACATTGATTTTAACACAAGTTGAACTCAATAATCAGATGATAACATAATACAAAAATAAAGTATGAGTTTGTATTTAGCCTCACGTTTTAATTCATGTTGTTCACTTTCTGGCCTGTTGACTCTGTTGCCAAGAAATAACAACATTAACGAAAAGCGAGATCTAATAACAAAAAGCTGAACAGCCAATTCGAAAAATCCAAAAGGTAACAGCAAAGAAGGTGACAACAACATGGGAGAAATCCAAGAAACAAAAGCAAAACAAAGGGAAAGCCAAAAAGCGAAGTACAAACCAAAAATAACGCGGGGTAAAAACACAGCGGGAAGGTGGAACAGGAAGAAACAGGAACACTAGGGGAAAACAGAACAGGCGAACAAAGAGAGAGGGGAAGTCAAGGACTTAAAAACACGAGGGGTGATTAACTGATAGAACACAGATGAGGAGCGAAAGCGGTGGGAAAACAGTCAAAGGGAAGAAATGAAAAGCATGACACCTGAGGACAGAACTTCAAAATAAAACAGGAAATAACAAAACCTATGACACATACTGTTTAATCTAACTAAACAGCATCCTTGTAAGGAATTTTGGATGCAGCCAGGGGCTTTATACTTGTAAAAATGAGAAAATGACATGAACCAACTTCTCAAACAGACTTCTTAATTACATAAAGATGTTAATTAAAATGTTGAGGCCTTGTTGTTCATAGAGGAGGGTTCACAAAATCGTTACCCAACCCTCAACAGGAAGCTAATTCCCTCTCTTAGACATTCATTAAGATGTAGGTTAGCAGCTTTATCGAGTGAATACTGCTAACACTATTATTGCTGCTTGGCAGACTTAGCTAACCAAAAGCCTTGAAAGTGCCATTGGTAGGACTGGTAGGACAGGTATTCTGATACACTGGTACTTAAACAAGTTCTGTCAAACACAGGAAGTGTCACCCATAATACTTTCCCCAGTGACCTCCCATGAAACATTTGGATAGCCTGATTTCTGAGCATCAGCATCGCTTAGCATAACGCCATCAATATGAGCACGTTTTCATACTAATGTTGCATTTAGTTCAAAACACTTCTGTGCCTCAGTACAAACTCACAGAGCTGCCACCGTTTAAAGAATTTCAGAATCCTTGTTCATAGCCAATAGGAGGAAATGTTTAAAATGGACACATCTCATTTGTTCTCCCAACCACATCATCTTCTTCAAATACAGAATCCACTTGTAGCAACTAATAAATGGTTTCAGTGGTTGTACCCTGCTTCAGCACTGGTTATGATTAGAGATAAATTAGTCATCTTTGTTTCAGCCGGTTGATTAATCCATCGACTGCTGAATGAGCACTCGGTTCCTCTACGAAGCAGCGTGACTTCCAGGTAACCTGTTAGCATCTAAGTTCTGCTTTATTGTTCCTGATCATCATCACGACCATGTCATCATAACGACCGCAAACTCCTCATCAAAACAACAATCTCTTATCAGATAGTTTTCACATTTTGATGGCGCAATTGTGGCAGTCCCTTTTATCTTCTCTGATGCAACCATTCATTCATTTTGTTTTAAAACAGGCCCCATATTACTGTGAATCTGACACCTCTGACACTTGTGAAAGATGATTTAGGGTGTCAGCTTGACAAACATTTGGCCCAATGAAACAGGCCGTACAGGCAGAACTGGTTAAATTTACATAACTGGTCAGGTCGTGTTGCATCCAGTGTTTGAATTCCCAACAGATCTCTTGAAAGTTGTTCAAGGATCTGGAGACTGTCACATTTCCACCGTTAATACTGTGTCAAAACAAATACTGGAGTTATTGTGTTTTTCGCACAGATATACTTTCTGTTGTGATGCCGCTGCCCCTCTGATTTCAGATACCAACACGCTGTTATAATAACACAATGTCAGTATTTCAAGTAGATCTCAATAGACACGTAATTACTGTTCTGTAAAAAGGGGGTTGCATTAATGCTTTTAGCTTAGCAGCTGCAGTGAAGATTTCAGCTTTGAAAAGGGTGTAAATAACATCTTTTCAAATCACTGATTTGGGATCTGTGGGCTTCCGAAGATGAGGATTTATTTGGACGGGCTGTACGGAGTCATCTACTTCAGTTGTTTAGGAGAATGCTGCAACAATGTTTTGCTGTGAAGCTCCACGAAAGTTTTGTGGACTATGAAGCTTTACATGACACTTTATCAGCATGAGGGTGAGATGGATAATGATGAATAATTTTTTATCCCTTTAAAATACTGGAGGACAAGACACTGCCATCAAAACATACGCCATTACAAGTACAGGTTTGGAATCCAAAACTCTACACAAGTAAAGCAAAGCACGTAGTTAAAGTATCAAAAGTTTAAAAATGTGCAAGTTACATTTCACTCTTATTGGAAAATTTCACCTCGTTGGGCCTAATCTTTACCGAAGCATTGTATTTTATAAAGTTTGTGTTTTGTCTATGCGATCCTGATTTGGAAATTGACTTCAGCTGTCAGATAGTAAAAAACACAGTATTTCTCTCTTAAATGTAGTGGAGGAGAAGGTGAAAGTAGCATAAAGAGAGTACAATATGTGAGTAAATGTACTTAGTTACTTTCCACTCCTGTATGAAGGAACACTTAATCCTACAATTTATCTAATAAACCTAAAACCACAGACTCTGGATATACAGTGTCAGGTAAATGTTATTTTATGGAGGTCAAAATAACAAATTAGCCTTTTAGAATGATACATTGTGCATTTATTCTATTGATTTTATATGAATAAAACAATGATAACAATAAAAGCAAGACCGCTTCATTGCAAAAAAAACACCAAACCTCTGAGTCTCTCCTGAAGGCAGGGGGTGCTTGTTCGCTTACCCTTCATCACAAGTGAAACAGGAGTAGCTGGGAATCCAATCTGCATTGGCTTTGATCAGCTGTGTCCATTTATAAATAACAGTACAGGGGGCTAATAATAGAAGCATTAATACATGCCCTGCATTGTTTCAGGTTGCCAATGAGGATAAATAGAGAGCTCAGATTGTGTTTGGGGTTTGAAGCCAGCGAGACCCTTTCAGCGCAACATGGGTCCTGTCATATGGGACGGTGCAGTCAGCCAACTTGGCACTTGGTTAATAGCACTCCTGCCAAAGACACCTACTTATTACCACCAATGATGTTACCGCCCTGTCTCACTCACAGGTCAGCTGTCTAACACGAGCAGGACAGTTTTTGTTCTTTCATTTCAGTCTGGTTACTTTAAGCACTTCTCTACGCTTTTAAAGGTCATTTGATATGAGGAAATATGTATACACCCAATGACCTTTTTTTGTTTATTCTAACAAAGAACACAGTTAACCTCAGTTTGGTTAGCCAGTTTTATTGGGGATGGTAAAGGGAACTGGCTTTGTCAGGCTTGTCTGGTTTTGTCATACGCGCTTATGTAATACTGCCTTCAAGTGCTGTGGGAAATATCAATATAACCGCTGGACAATTGGGAGAGAGTGTTTGTATGGTGACAGTTTATTCATAAAGTCAAACTTTACTCAACTAAAGGCGTATATGTGTGCCTTCGCTGTGAGTTTGGGCTGCCAGCCCAGACGGTTGCCACAGTAAATATTAGCAAACCACAGATATAATGACACTTTTATTTTATGACAATGCTGCACTTATGGTCTGTCTTGGTTTAAGTACAAAATCCACTTGGGTGTTGTTACGACAGATCGTTGTTTTGGCTCAAAATATCTGCTTTGGTCGCCACAAACATGGCAGCAGATGTGCCGACTTCCCATTAAAAAAAAAGTTTTTCTGCACCAAACAAGGCTGAAATTTCTCATCTGTAACTCATCTCCTGACATAAAGGTCAGGTCATAAACATCTAATATGAACGTGATATGACAACAGTGTAGACATGTCTGTATGGCACACATGAGACCTACAGTGTATGCATCAGTGGGTTGCAGAAATTTTAACTGACAACATTTGATCCTGGCGAGTGGGCTGGAGTTCACATTGGTCATATATGTTCGAGCTCCTTTCAAAGTGACTTGACGGGTAACTGACACCTGAAGGAAAACTGGAAAGACAAAACCCCGTCACAGACAGTCACATAGGGAGAGGTGCGGCTGAAAAAATATCAAAATGTAGAAGTGGTTTGCTTGGTCATAAAGGCGCTGATATTGTCTAGCAAGCTCAGCAGGCCTTCAAATGATTCATCTGGAAAAAGACTGATAAGGAAATGAAATGACAGAGAATGAAAAGATAAAGGACCTAGAGATATTTCAGTTTAAAGAAACGCAGCTGACTTTATGTCAAGTTATTGGCATCGATATGTTGTTGATTATCTTTTCTCCAAGGAGGTCGCAGTTTTGGTCCCAATGGATCCTTTTTCACAGCTGACATGTTGAGCTGTCACAGCACAGGTGTGACCAATTACGTTAACCATGGCTCCATTCTATTGAGTGTCCAATAAAATCATGCCAGGAAGGGGGCATGTGACTTACATGAGCCCTGGAACCAGTTCACCTAAATGGAACGCAGCCATCATTTATGTTATAAATTGCACAAGTGCTTTTCCTGCTTTGACCAGTTGAAATGTTTGTCAGGAAAAGGGTCTATTGTTTGTCTGTTACAAGTATTCGTCGGCAGGATGTCTGAAAAACATAACAGATTTAATTTAAATGTCGTGGAAGGTCGACCCATTGACTGAGGTCGAGCAGAAGTGAAAAGAACAAGTGGCATTATGAGTATATGTCACCATGTGATCTACACTGTGAATTGAAAGAGTATTTACTTTGTGAAAATAGGCGGTGCGTCCATGTGATGAGAATCGCCTAGGGGAAGAATAACATTGAGTGTAAAAACACCATCATGGTTGATGATAGAAATAAATATTCACCAAAATGCATTGTTAATCTTCCATTTATGTTTACACTCACACTGCTATTGCAGACTGGTAAAACAAAGATTATATGTAAATGAGGAACATTTTTGAGTAATGTTTGGCCTCTCTTTAAATAACTTGAGTTGTGAAGGGAATCTGTTCTTCTTGTTTACTACTGTAATAGGGTTTTGTTTTGTGTTTGTACTCCAACACCATGATGAAGTGTTTGAGAGTAAACACAAAGAAATCTGACACCTGAATATTTACATGTCTAATTTGCTTTTAATTGCTTGTCTTTGGCCGCTGCAGCACAAAGTGCCTCTATTTTACACTGTTATCTCCACGCTGGCTGCTCAGCTACTTTACTGTGCGTCAAGAGTTTAGATTATGGCAAATAATATGCACCTTCACTGTGAGTTTCCCCAGTTGCCAGCACAAATATTGGCAGACCACAGATACGGTGAAACTTGACATTTGTTTTTGTCACAACTCTCTAGTTCTAGGTCCAATTTTTAACTTTATCTTCAGTCAATACCGTGTTTATGGTCTGGCTAGGTTTATGTTCAAAATACACTTGGGTAGGGTTAAAACAGATATTTTTTTGTGCTAAAAATATCTATTTTAGTCGCCAAATGAGGCAGAATTTGTCTGGAGGTCTACTCAAAATATCTGGCTTTCGTCTTCCGTCACTGTCATTATTAAACAAACTGCACCACTCAAAATCAGTCAGGGATATTATAGTGTCTCACTTGATTTTCTTGGTTTATTCTGTGACATATCTGAATATTAATTTTTTTGTGATTTGTGAATATTTTCCGTCCAGAGTTATAAAGTTTGCATATATGTATATTTGCATGTCTTTTTTGCTTTTGCTCGCTCGTCTTTTCCCACTGCAGCACAAAGTGCCTCTGTTTCACTCTTGATACCTCCTTGGTGGCGGCTCAGTTACTTCACTGTACGTCGAGACTTTACGAGCAGCACGTGAAGGCACCGCGTCTTCTTCCTCGAGCCTCCTGGAGAGACTTTTGATTGGCTGCCAGTGACATCATCCCCTGCTCGTACGTGGGACTCGACTGAAAGCAGCTCGAGCGACGGAAAGAGGCAACGCAGCGCGGCGAGGCCCCGCCCACCGCAGGGCCGGACCTCACTGTACAGACGGAGCGCGTTTAATATTAATGAGGTCGCGCATTGGCTCAGGCGCGCGTCAATCCCGCTGCGCAACTTCTGTAGGCTGGCAGACTTCCTTCAATATTATTTCTGGGGAGAGCAGGGGTAAAAGTACTAAAAAATGTTGCCGCTCCACAACACCGGGACGGACTGAATGGAGGCAACGCTGTCTGCGAGCGGAGACCATAAATCCGTCTACAGTGACCCGCGACACATACCGGTAAGAGCAAATAGTTTTTTTAGGGGGGTGGTGGTGTTCAAGTTGTTGTTGAAATGCACAGTCATAGAGATTTCACTCGATTCTATAATTAATGAAGAGGAATATCTAATTGCCTGCATCCATTTTGAGCTGATTAGTGATTAATATCCTCCTGGTATAAATTTAATTTTTAATTTAATTTATAAATTAATTATTTCTATTTTTTTTTATCACAGCTGTTATCTCTGTTAAATCTCACCGCTGCGACAAAGTTGCAATCTCCAGCTTTCAAACGCATCCTCCTCGCTTTTATCCTCTATTTTTTCCCCCCTTTCTATGTCACACAGCGGTGTGAAATTGAATTTCCTGCCGTGTTCAGCTCATCTGATCAGTTCGTCTCGTCCTGAGAGCCATATCATATTCTCGGCACGTTCTCATGCCGGTTTCTTCAATGAATTTTGGCCATGAATGATTTTGTGCCTTTGCTTGAAGCTGCACCGTGCTTAAAGGATGCCAATGGCCGGGACAGGCAGTGCTCGGCGGGTGTCTTTACATAATATGCCAGGATGACATGCTTTTAAAAACGCTCAGGCTGCTGATCAAAAGGAATTGCCACCCTTCTTTTTTTTTTTTTTTTGTACCCTGACTTTCCATTTGGGGGAGAGAGCAAACTGCGGCGTAGCGTTGATGCAGTATTTTATCTGTTTTTCTTTTTTCCCCCCCTCTCTTGTTATAAAAGCTTTGGAGCAGACAGAAGCAGAGTTGGGATGAAATATTCAGCACCACACACTCTCTCACTCACACACACGCGCACTCTCTCTCACTCTCATACACACACACACAAACACACACACACACACACACACACACACACACATACACACGTACAGTATCTGGAGGATGATTCATATTAATTACAAAGTGATTCAGTTACACCAGGCTCTGTGATGATTTCACTGTTTATTATTAGTGGCCAGTCTGTCACACCCACATTTTCCCACCAAGTTGGGTGTAGCCCTGCAGGTGTTGACACTACTAATATTTGGCTCCAGCGGGCGTTCTTTAGTTTGCATGTTGATCAAACAGACACGAGGTCCGCCTTTGTGCTCTCCACTGGACGCAGAATTCATTGAACCCAACAGTTTTTTTTCTTGCCCCTGTCTCCACAGAGCGGCTTGTTGACTTCTCCGTAAACGTCCAGCCCTCGGCCTCCCCATGCCTCCATCTCCCCTTGACGACAGAATTGTGGTGGCGCTGCCAAGGCCGATTCGACCTCAGGAACTCCAACTGCGCCTGGACACCAGCTACCTGGACTCCATCGCCACCACCACCAGCAGCAAGACAGTCATCAGCACCACCGTGGTGAAGATCCGGGCGACGGCCAATCTTGTAACGTATATGCCCTCATCCAAGGGCTCCACGCGCTCGTTGTCGTGTGGGTGCAGCAGTGCCAGCTGCTGCTCTGTGACTACCTATGAGAAGGACAGCCAGAGCCTCAACCACAGCCAGGTGAGTGCCAGCAGCCCCAACCTCAGCTATGCTGGTGCCCCGACTCCTATGGTCAGCAACCATGAAGCATTAAGCGCCCCCAGTCTCGCCCCTGGCACCCCGAAGGCCCTGTCAGCCGTGAGGGTCATCCACCCCAATGAGCTGGCCAAACGGATGACCTGCTGCCCCATGGGACACCCTGTGGGGCCCATACCGGTTATCATCGACTGCCGGCCCTTCATGGAGTACAACAAGAGCCACATCCGGGGGGCCGTGCACATCAACTGCTCCGACAAGATCAGCCGGCGACGGCTGCAGCAGGGCAAGATCACTGTGCTGGACCTCATATCCTGCCGTGAGGGCAAGGACTCTTACAAGGGCATCTTCTCCAAAGAGATTGTGGTTTACGACGAGAGCACCACGGACCCGGGCAGGCTGACGTTCTCCCAGCCGCTGCATGTGGTCCTGGACTCACTGAGGAGGGAGGGCAAGGACCCCATCATCCTCAAAGGTAACACCTAAGAGGGTTTGTCAAGGCTTGGGCAAGAGGGGGAAAAAGGCTTTCCTGTATGAAAAGGGATAGAAACCACAATTTCATGGGCTTTAATTTGACTCTGGAGGGAGTAAATCCGATCAGACATCTGAAAGCAGTGTCCGATTTAGCAGCGCTTGAAGCTTAGTGGCAACATAAACTGATATGAAACTAGTGTGGCTGCATAACAATGTGTGCAAAGCCTGTTAAACTTTCCCCTTTGTTGTTTTGGTCAGCTGATGTTGTCTGTAAACACACTGGTTGTAGCTTTTTTTTTTCCTCCTGTCAGCTCTTACAACATCCCCTGCACCTACAAGCCCATGCACACTCTGCCTTACGTCAAACATATGCACACACTCCGCACCAGCTTTCCATATGACACATATTAAGCATTTTGCAGGCAGTGAGAAGCAGCTGTTAGTAAATAAGGCGGTCTACCGAGATAGCATTCCCCGGGTCGCTGCCATGTTTTCTATCTTTGGCGTGTGTGTGTGTGCGTGCGTTTGAAGCTGGAGCAGCATGTCGTGTTGGGGGCTGGGCTGCGCGAGTGCTTCCTGAATGCCTCCGAGTCACCGTCTAGCCGCAAGATCACAGCACCTTGATCTCTCCCCGTCTTCGCGTCTTTCGTCCTCTTGTGTGCTTTGATGGACGAGGCTCTCATCCTGCACAGGTGTCTGTCTGAAGCTCGCCTCGGTGGGAGGAACAGGCAGACCGTCTTGCTCTTTCTTCGCCGGGCTTAATTCCTTGCAAAACGCAAAGGCATCCTCTCTGCTGAGGGATTTGAATGGCTTAGCCTGACGTCTTTATCGGCATTACAAGACCTTTTTCTTATCCCATGTGTTGAAATTGACATATTGATTGTAGCCTAAATGACCAAAACACTTATGATTTAATGGTCAATGTTTTACCAAAATGTGAACTGAACTAAAGCAAAAAAACTTGGCTTTTGGTCCCATTCTGAATAATCCATCTAATACACTTCTTATATGTTTTTACATGTTACAGGGCTGGGGACTATGGCCTTAAAGGATGAGTCCACCCAAAAATGTTCCCTGTTAAAAACGCATGTATTATCTATTCACCCTCATGCGGATGAAAAGTCAGGTGAAGTTTTGTAGTCCACTGAACATTTCTGGAGCTTCACGGCAAAACAACATTTCAGCATTCTCCTAAGCAACTGAAGTAGACGGGGACTTGTTTTATAACGTAGAAAGACGGCAGAAAAGATAAAAATAAAATGGCTCAATACAGCTTCTACAGTGTAATTCAAGTCTCACGAAGAACTGAGATCCCAAATTAAATTGAAAAAGGCGTTATTTACATTTTCAACACGAGGTCAATCAGGTGCACTCAGTCTAGATGCTTTAGAGCTTTGTGGCGACAGTGAAGACTTTGGCTTTAAGAAGGGTGTAAATAAAAATCTTTTCAAATCAATATGGGATGTCTGGGTTTCAGAAGACCTGGGTTCTTCTGGACGAGATGTATGGAGCCATTTTGTGTATTTTTCCAGCTGTTTCCACCCCCCCATCTACTTCAGTTGTTCAGGAGAATGCTTGCAATGCTGTTTCGCTGTGAAGCTCCAGAAATGTGTTGTGGACTACAAAACTTCACCAGACGTTAATAATCATCAGGAATGTGGATAAAGTGTATAAGTTGGTAAGAGCACGTATTAGAACAAGTAGGACAGTCAGGCAAGTAAAAAAAAAAAAAATGACATCAGTTTACTGTAATGCAGTAATTCAAAAACCAGGAGAAGCAACACTGGTCATGAAATCCAAATCTAAGACCGTCTCAGATCGCTGTAGTGACTAAGACTTTATTTCCTTATACGTATAAGAGCTTTCTAACTTGGCGACGTGGTCCGAGGATTTTGATCATCACTCGTAGCACTGCTGACATATTTGGAATGTGTGTGCATGAACGCTGCTGAATAATTTACTCGTGTTTGCTCTGTTACCAGCACACTTTGGTCAGGATTTATCGTCACACTGTTGTCGTGTGATTCTCTGCTTCACTGGAACCACAAAAATCTTCCGTCGCTGCCGCGCTGCTGCTCAGAGAGCAGTAATAGGTTACATTTAATCCGTCAGAATTGCCATAAACAACATGTCAGTGGTGTCGGAAGGTTTTAGGGTAAGCGCTGGAAACAGCAGGTCTGTGGTGTGAGAGGCCTATGCGAGACAGAAGTGGTAGTTTCTGAGCAGGAACCGAGCCCGTGGCTTCTGAAAGTGATAGGCACAGTTTTCATGTTTTCCCCCGCGAGTTTAGTTGAGAGATAATGACAGATGGTCACACTTGACAGATTTCATCTCACACCAATGTGCCGCGTTTGGAGCTTCTGTTATTCTCACTTTACTAGGAAAAGTATGGTTTATCAGCTGACTTCGACCTGAAAAGAAAGACGGGGAGGCGGTTTTCACAGTTCACTGCATGACTAGCTTAGCAACTCGTATTGATGTTAGCTTTCAAAAACGTGTGAAGCGAGCGTCGTTTTTAGTTCGCACTCACTGCCGTCTTCAACCTCTTTCCCAGTGAAAAAGCTCTGGTAAATGCGCTGCAGACACTACCTGCTCATCACCGAACAACACACAGAGCTCGCATCCAGCTTGTGAACATAGCGGAGCATTTAATGACAAACGGTTGGTCGCACTCGACAGATTTCACCTCACAGCAGTGCGCCGCTTCTGGAGTTTCTGCTATTCTCAGTTTACTAGGAAACGTATGTTTTTTCAGCTGACTCGGACCTCAAGAGAAAGATGTTGGTTTAGTTTGAGCCAAAGCAGGAAGCAGTTTTCACTAGCGTAGCCACTTGACTGCGCTTTCAAATACACAAGCAGACATTTACTTCCTGTAAGTGTGTTGTTTTGTTTCATTCCCACTGCTCTCTTCAACCTCGTTTCCTGTGAAAAAGCTGTGACAGTTTTACAGTTGGAAAAAACGTTTATTATCTGTGGGTGCGTGATGTGGTGCGAGGACTTTTCTGTTTGTTACTTACTTAACCTTCACCCTGAACCAGGTTTTGAAAAAGTACTGAAATCTTGATTCTTTTGACGACCTTAATTTAGGCAAGATTTTTCTAATAAACCACAAATCTGAAGAAAAATGCAGTCTGGCGAAGTGGCTGTCAAAAATTCTGACCTTGTAACTTGCTTAAACTGTGACAGAACGTGTAAGTTACGACCTTTTGTAGACGTTCAATACAGACGAGGTTTTTGAATTTGTGAATACAGCTCTGTATCTGGAACTCAAACTGTTGGACGTGTAAAAAAATTATCAGTACCAGTAGAATTTACCTTCAACGTCTGGTGTCAGATAACCTGTGAAAACTTCCCTTTATTTTTTTTTATTTTTTTATTACTGTATTCTTATTATGACCACGACACCTCATCACAGTGAGGACTGAACCACAACATCAGGTTAATGTCTTTGTCCCTGGTGGTGAATTCACTGCCCTGACGGTTGACAGGAGATCCCCACCTGCCCGGTCACCAAGTGGAAGTCGTGTGATGACCTCACATGGCATGATGTCAGCTCTCGCAATGTGAACAATACATGGACTGATACTGTGTGTGTGTGTGTGTGTGTTTGTGTGAGAGACTTTCCACCCCCCTCCACATAACTCGTGAGCTGAAGGGAAACTTTGCCACCACTGGCAACAGGTGCAAACCAGTTATTTTGGAGAAGTGCAGATGTCCAGCGAGAAGTATATTAAACGTTTAGGACGTCTATTTACCTGCAGATTAACAAGGGGGATTTCTCATGCCTCTGCTCAGCTAGTGGATACAGTGTTCGCAGCTATTTTTTGAGATTTCCTCTCCTCGAAATGAAGTTTACTATCAGTTCTCTGAGACAGAAACACTGCCCGTCCTTTCATGTCGATTTAATATCTAAACGGAGACATTAAATTCACGACCGAATGTACAGCGTGGTCTCAGGATTGAGAGGTTTCTGTACTGTGTTAGTGCTTCAGAGCTCTTTGAAGCGAGTTGTCGTTGCTCTTATCAGATGCGTATGCAAAGCGTACTCGTCCCACTCAGTTGTAATGTGTGCCATGTGGCAGACAGACACATGTATTTTTAGCATGGAGTGCTCCAGTGGGAATTGAACCCTTAACCCCTGGCAGTGTTTGCTTCATCCTCTTTCCAAGGAGACCAACAAGGTCAGTTTGTGGTGACATGAAAATAAAATAAATAAGACAAGGTTGTTTTACAGTAAATTTCTTTTTTTTTAAGCAAAGTACTTCCTGCTCCCCCTGCGCTGGTGTTAACTTTGATCGTTTCTGCTCTGCAGGAGGACTTAGCTGCTTCAGACAGAGCCACGAGAACCTGTGCGAGCACTCGCTGCACCTCCACGAGGGTTTGGACACCGGCGCAGCTGCCGGCCTGGCGCTACCTCACTCCCTGCCCTCCACCCCGGACATCGAGAACGCAGAGCTGACGCCAATCCTGCCCTTTCTCTACCTGGGGAACGAGCACGACGCTCAGGACATCAACCTGCTGCAGCGCTACAACATCGGCTACATCCTCAACGTGACCACCCACCTGCCGCTCTACCACTACGACACAGGCCTCTTCATCTACAAGCGCCTCCCCGCCACAGACAGCAACAAGCAGAACCTGCGGCAGTACTTCGAGGAGGCGTTTGAATTCATCGGTATGAAACCTCTTTTGAGCGTTAAGCGGTATACCTGAGTGCTCTATGGGGGCTTGAAGCAGTAATCTTATATCTTTTATTCATAACTTTTCAGAGACAAAACATTGAAGCGGTAAAGAAACAGGAACATTATCCACCTCCATCATATAAGGGGAAAAAAACAAACAAGAACAATTAGTGTACTCTTCAGAGGTTTCTGTTGTCATCTGTTTGTTCAGTGCATGAAGCATTTTGAGAAAAAAGTAAGGAAATAACAGAATTTCATGAACTGTATCCACCAGAAATATGATTTATTTCTTATCATCTTGTGACTGTGAGATTTACCTTTTCGACCTTAATGTTGGGAAACATTATAGTAGGTTAGAAAGAAGGTCGCATAATGAAGGATGATGAATGGACCCTTTAGACATTGTCACTCTTAAGTCATTTATATAAAGCTGATTTCATTTTAGGAAGGTTTTGACTCAGTGAAAGTTCGACATTTCTCTGAAAGTTAAAATTCTTGCGATTTATAAATAAAAATGGCAAGGTATTTCAGGAGAAAGCATTTTTAGTGAATGGTGTTAGCCTTCATATAGCCATATATTTTAAAGGGGGATTCTGGTCTTTTTTAAACTGCTGTAACATGGCTGTAATTGCTGCAGTTGAATCTTTTGGGGCAACCGCAACCGTTGAAGTTACGTCCACTAGAAGTGCTTGTTCTTGCCGTTTTCTGTACGAGCTGTTTCTGTAATGTTGTCAGATACTTATGATAACAACTTCAGCCTGTCAGTGACAAAAACAATGCAACTCTGAAATTCAGGGTCGCCCCAAATGATTAAGTAGCAGCAGCAGCAGCTGTTTTGTGGCTGACCGACTGGACCGATTCTGAAACTCTTGGTCAATTATACACCAAAACACGTTAATGTTAGAAAGGAATAAATTAATTCCCCTTGAAGTATTATACTAGAATCTATACACCTCACTCTTTTCAATCTCAAGTAGACTATAACATTCTCTGTTTAGACTATATGAATGTAAGAGACACAGAAACAGTATTATAAGTGGATAAGTCACATCAGTACTGATCTGTCATCTCTGACAGCAGCTCATTGGTCAGCACTGTTGCCTCATGGCAGGAACGTCCATGGTAGGACTCTTGTCCCTGATCGATCCTGGAGATATTTTACAGTTTGAATACATTTCTTTCCGTAATCAAGGCTCAATCAAATTTCCTCAGAATATTGAACAGCATTGTGTGTGTTCCCCTGTGTGTGAATAAGATTGATAAAATATTGCTTCCATGGAGCTTTAGGCCATCACATAACGGCAGGCCACTGTGATTTTAAAGATTTTAAAGGTTTTTGCCCAAACCAAAATTATTATTTTAGAAGAAATATCCCAGAAAATGATGTCAATCTGAGCGGGACTTTACAGTTTCCAATTCTCTGCGGGTTTAATGACGTAGATGCCCGGTCACTAGGGAACTTTTAATGTCATGTATGATAAGTGAACTTCCCCTGATGGGACTTAACATTTACTGTATCAGGTTCTGATTGTTTCCATGTTCCTCTCTGCAGAGGAAGCACATCAAGCAGGTATGGGCCTTCTGATCCACTGCCAGGCAGGCGTTTCTCGTTCAGCCACCATTGTGATCGCCTACCTGATGAAGCACACCTGGATGACCATGACGGACGCCTACAAGTTCGTCAAAACCAGGAGGCCCATCATCTCCCCGAACCTCAACTTCATGGGCCAGCTGTTGGAGTTCGAGGAGGACCTCAACAACGGAATAACGCCACGAATCCTCACACCAAAGCTGACCGGTGTGGAAACCGTCGTCTAAACGAACCTGCCGACCCGGCGCTCACACTTGTACTCACTCTCGCGGCTGCTCTGTGAAAGCCACTGTATTCTTCTTGAATCTCCTCGTGCTCATCTTGGACTCTCTGGAGTGCCAAAGCTTTGGGTCAGTGGTGAGGAGAAATGCCAAAAATCCCTACTGTTCGGACCTGGCCGAAGTCCCGGAGGAGAGGACGAGTTAGAGCGATAGAGGCGGAGAGATAGAGATAGGGAGGAGAGGCGGTCAGTGGGAAGCTTTCCATCTGTGACCGCAGAGGAGCAGACATGAGGGGAAAGGAAATCGGTTTTGGGAAAAAGATACTTTATGTGCTTAGGGGCAATTACAGAGAAGAGAAACTCTTAAAGCTCACACTGTGGCACACAGTTTCTGTTTGCAGACTCAGGCGGGGTTGGCCACGGCAGTGCCTGTCAAAAAAAAAAGAAAAAAAAAACACACACAAAAAACAACAAAAAAGATGAAGACTTTGAAGTTTGGTGTGTTACTGTTGTTGTTCTATTTTTATACAGGGGTTTATGGGGGTGACCATGACGAGCCCACAGCGGCTTACTGTGCAATAATTTCAGAGTGGAATGCAACTGAGACCTTGATCTTATGTGTATATATCGGTAATGATTACGCAACATTTCCAGCTCTTTGCTGAAATGCCATTTTGATGTTAATGTAATTACTGTTGTTCAGTTCTATATGTTTATGGTGCATACAGTTACGCTGTAATATTTGATGCAGTTTGTGTACAAGAGACAGAAAAAATGGGGTTTTCCGTTTTTTTTTCTTTTCTTTTTTTGAGTGCAGCTTTGTGGGTTTATGTCGGTCACTGAAATCCATATTTAGTGTGTTTGCTTCTTTTCGTTTTTTTTTTGCCATTCCTACATCCACATATGCATATATTTTAGCAATACATCTATTACCAGACACCCATAAGAGCTTATTTTAATGCATGGCTGCTGGCAGAGGAAAGAACACTCTGAAATAATCAGTGAATCTTGTAAAACAGGGCTAGTGGTGATGTTTAATGTAATGTAAGAGTTTCACTGCCTGCTTCTGTTGTCTCCTCTGTTCTTTTGATCCCGTTCATTCATGAGCCAGCTCTATTGTAATGCACTCTACTGCGTCTCTATGTAGCTGTGTGTGTGTGTGTATATGTGTGTGTGTGTAAATGCCCTAAATTTTGAGCTTTGATTCAGTCCACTGTGTGGTAGCAGAGTTAAGGTACAGACAGACATTCACGTCACCCCGCGGGTCACGGTGTAGTGTGACGGCGGCGGTACAGTAGAGCAGTGCGACCCTTGTTCTAATCTTTTGCCAACTCCCCGTCGCTGACACTAAGCTACAGTTAAGTGAGCTCTTCTGCCTTGCATAGGCGAGCGCTGCTGTCACGTGCTGTTCTAGTGCCTCTATCGATGCCTTAATTCATGTGTCACCACTGGGCCTGCGCGCGGCACACCATCACGTGCAGACGAATGCAGAACGAGGCCGAATGCAGAAGCTTCTCCTGGTCGCTGGGCCGATTGAACTTTTTTTTTCCTGCTGGCTCCTGATTCATATGCAGAAATTCCAGAAAGTCGCATTCAAAGAAAGCCTTTGAGGTGAAAATGCTTGTTGCGTAACTGTGATCTCGTGGTGGCACTTGAAGGAGAATCTGAACACCACCGTGAATTGTAAATCGACTCCGCACTAAACAGTAGTGTAGTAACGAGTATATGCACGTGCACAAAGTTTACCTTCATCCTGTTGCATCCGAGCGTTGTCACCTTTGATCACAACAACGACATGTGGATACGGAGGTAAAGGCAAAAAAATATACTCAGCTCGCTAGCGCTACTTCTTCATGCTTCATTATGATCCAGGCTGCAGATTTTTTGCTTTTTTTTTTCAAACAGAATCTAAATTTCTCCTAAGTATAACGCTTCAGTTGTTGTGGAAATTTAAAAAAAGGGAAACTTCTAAGTTCCCAGCAGGGTTCAGCATCAATGGTCAGAAATCCACGTGCCCAAAGTCAAACCCTGGACCACTGGTTCTATTTATTGGATAACAAAGACTAAAGTTGACTGTCATGTTTAAACTTCATTTAAGTGAAAATGAACACAACAAGCACACAGTGAGTCATAAAATAAATTCTTACATATTGAAGATGTAACTCCTGTTTTTTTTTGGTAGAATTTTAGCATTCGCTTGTGCTGCAGCTTATAAACATCTTAACCCAGACACCATTTTCTCACAAGTGCCTGATCGGCACCACGCATATGCGACTCATAACAGAGCTGAGATTGAAACTAGCTAATTCCATCATCTGCAAGTTAGTCACTAGATTTACAACCCTGAATCCTTACTAGCACACAGTAAAAAGACCCTGTCTTGGCAAAACAACTGTGACTTTAGACTTTTCCTTTCCAGACTGCTATATTTTCGCCTGAACCATGCATTTTTTAAAAAAAAAAATCTTAATTGGTATTGAATTTCATAAACCCAAGGGCTGTCAAAGTTTCTAAAGCGTAACAGAGCACGTAGTCCTTCAACTAAATTTGAACCCCTAAATTCAGACCAAAAAAACCAAGCACGAGGCTTTCAATTAGTATTTTGTAGTTCTAACTGAACTGAATGGAAGCAGCTTCCTCACAGATCATTGTTCCTGTTCATATGTTCCTCTGGTTTGTGTTCAGCTCCCTATTGTCTGCATGAAAAGAAAAGAAAAAAAGCACAGGGCGAACAGTATTATCTACAAAGCGCCAAAAACAAACATTTATTTCGCTGCACAGCCTCTGTGAATCACTACATCTTCAAGAGTACATCTGAACCCAAAAATGTGTAAGCCAGGTGAAGGAGAATGCAAGTTTTCAAAGCACTCTGTAAAGGGACAGTTAACCCCCAAAGTCAATTGTAATCATTTAATTAAAACATCATATCTACTGAGGTCCAAAAATACTCTCATAAGAATGAACTGGGCTCCGCCTTTGATGCTCTATCTAGATTTTCCTTGTTAGATCCATGGCTATAGCGCTAGCTAGCTTAGTTAAAGCCTATGCATGTGTCCTTCTGCATGGAGATACGGTGAGTGGGTGTTGTTTGGCGGAAAGACAATAGTTCCTACATCAAACGACTCACAACATGATATGTGGTTTATCTTGAGGAACCGTGTCATGATCGGGTATAGACCAAGTGTTGGCCGGGCAGATTATTGGGGCCAATATTCAGCATTTTTCTGTTTTAGCGTTTGTTTTCTTTTAAATAAATGAATTGGAACGAGCATTTAAGGAGATATTTGTGAGGTTTTACTTTAAAAACATTTAAAATTTGACGAAAACTAATTTGAAGAAATTAGTGTTGACATCACGTCAAAGGCATTTACGTACTGTTAGCACACCAACCAGCTAGCCTCTGCCCATGCTGTCGCTTCATAGCACTTAGTACCTCAAAAGAGCCAGTAGTGAGTTGTAGTGTGTGGTCCGCCCTGAGTCCGATATATGAGAAGATGAGAAGATTAAGAGGTAGTGCCTTGAAGGGAAGAAACCACTTTCGAAGAAGTGTCGGTAATGTAGCAAAAATAGTTAGCCGAACATGGAAAACAGTTCTTGGTGTGTAAAGTTACATAAAGCACCTTTAATTTTGCTGTGATGCAGCATTCTGTCTTTGTCTGTAGTTTCAAGTCTCCTTGGAAGTTTTTGGTCTCCTTCATTACTAATGATCAGTATCAGTCCTGAAAAAAACATATCGGTCAGCCCCCTACATTATATTGGTGAGAGACAAATAGATATGTGGAGACAAACCGAACTCCCCAATTAAAACAATCTGGATGGATAAATAGCCGCACAGGTTAAAGGAAAAATTGTGTATTTTTGATTTTGGGGTCAACTCTCCCTTTAAGGTTTTACAACACCAACATTCAAGACAATAAGCTCCAAAAATCCCTCATGTGAAAAATTCATGCTATGCAAACGAAACTGTAACAGGTTGTTGTCTTTACTCGTTCTGTGAGGTCTGAGAGAGAAGAAACACTTTGAGCATGAAAAAACAGTTTGCAGCCTCAGATTGAAGTGAGTTTTTTTTTTTTTTACACGTGTGACTTATCGACGAAGAAGTTTAGAAAATGTGTGTGGCGACGACGTGTCCTCACTTGTATTTCTGTTGCTGTTGTCATTGGTGTCTACTGGTGCTCCACAATATATTTGAATATGATAAAAAAAAAGTATATGATAACAATTTACCACACGTTTGTAGTTTGTCCATTTATATTCGGTGATTTGCAAAAAAAAACAAAAAAAAAGACAGAGTGCTTATCATCTGAGCCAATGTTATATAAGAATAATGTACATTTTTCGTCCCATCTGCTGGTTCCCACGACCGCAGCGGCACATGGCTTTTTGTATGTAACGATCTATCTGACTGAACAATGTAACCGTCATACTGTACATTACTCTCTGGTTGGAAAAACGAAGCATGCTGTGTGCTCCTGGTCTGTGAGGGACACTCGCAGTCATTATGGTGCTGTCCGTCTTTCCCACACTGCTCTTTCTATAGAGGTCACAGCCTGACTGACAGCTCCAAGAGGCATCTGGGTATCTGTCCCCTTTTATTTGGATACACGGTTCTGTATTAGAACAATATCAAGCTGTCACGTTCGACGTGCACTCTTTTACGACTAGACTTGTTTAAGAGTCTCCGCTTTGGGCTCAGAGGCTCCGGTGGAAAATGGGCTTCGCTCTACAAGTCTCTTTATCTTTCTCTGTGTCTGTAGTCAACGTTCAAGTATATACAGTATAAAAATATATATCTATTTTCTTTGTATGCATATATTCATTACTATTTTTGCACTGACCTACGGACAGATGGATTTATTTTTCTTTTTCCACAAAGGGTGCTATTATAACGGAGGCCTTCTCCCACACCTTTTTTGCATGACTTGCTCAAGATTCCTCAACTGGTCTGTCATCTCTTCTCCTACTACTCCTTAAACTGTTGCAATTGAAGCACTGTAATTTTGTAATCCCTACTTGTGAGCTTTGAAATAAACAGGGAGGCTTCAAGTTTGGTTTGGCGTCCTGGAGGTTTGTTTTCTCCTGGTTTCCTGCTCCTACGAGGAGGAGCTAATTTCTTTGTTTGTAATATGGTTCCATTTCTTACACACGGCGAAGATGTTACACTCAGATGTTTCACATTGTATTCAAGTGTTTAAAATGGCTAACATCAATATTTTTATATTCACAATGGAGCAAATCACAGTGTGTAATGAGAAAGTGACCGTTCGAAGAGACAAACCACA
The DNA here is from genome assembly GCA_963678695.2 of Diplodus puntazzo. Lineage (NCBI taxonomy): Eukaryota > Metazoa > Chordata > Actinopteri > Spariformes > Sparidae > Diplodus > Diplodus puntazzo. The sequence goes on from OZ023172.1 coordinate 15,042,497, forward strand.
GAATTATCACCTGACAGTTTCATGCAGCATCTTTCAGTTCATTCCCACAATTTAACTGTCATTCACCGTCACAGCTCTCATCAGCTCGCATCATCTTATATACTGACTAAACATTTACCACCTGCTTGTGTGACCGGTGTGCTTCTGCGTTGTGTTGGTTTGAATGATGCTGTGACACCGGGAGCTCTTTGACGATCTCTGTTTATTCTGCCAGAATGAATAACAAGCAGAACCTCCATGTAAATAGTTCTGTCCACTTGAGCTCCTCTCCCGCAGGAGAATTGTACAAAAGGGCCGCGACTACGCAGTAAAAAACATTGTACAGTGAATAAACCACATATTCAGCAAAACATACCTGACAGAATGAATAACAAGCAGAACCTCCATGTAAATAGTACGGTCCACTCGAGCTCCTATACAAATAAAATGAAGATAAAGATATTGACAAACCTGGAAATTAGTTCGGTTCGTCATAACTTTGAGCTAGCAGCTTTCAACTGTTAAAACTACTATTTTTAAATGCTACTCTGTTGACATGTACACCTTGTTAGGCAGAAACAGGCATAATAGTAACATTGAGACAAGAAATACATATAATAAACAAAGAGAAACATTAGGATGCTTTATGATCATCAACTGAATAAAATAATGACACCCACCTCTCCCGCAGGAGAATTGTACAGAAGGACAGAGGTGGGAGGCGCAGAAAGCATTTATAGTAGAGACCACAGAAGAAGAAATTAAAGAGGAGGAGCTCCGAGCTACACACACAGTCTGCACATATCGGATTTGGAGGCATTTTCTTGTCAGGCAGTAACAGATTTTGTGTAATTATATATGCATTTCATTCAACACACAGGTTGACCCGGTTACACTTTACACCGAAACAGCAGGAAGACAAAGTAAGCGACTAGCTGGTGAATGTTAGCCGTGCTTCCATCCAAAGTACATGGAACTACTTTTCAGGGAACTAAAAGGTTCCATCAGCCAATTATCATCTGCATTTGAGTATCACACACGCCTGACCCAGCACCGCTTACAACAACAGAGCAGCCGTACTCAATAAATTCTTACGCGCCAAACTGGCTAGATTACAGAAATAAATAATGCAAACGTGTGACATAGTGATGTCACACAGTCACAGACTTAAATGCCGGACTGCTGATGAGGCGTTTCAGGAGCAGTGTTTTTTCTGTGCGAGAGAGGAGCTTCTGTTGGTGCTGGTTCTGACCTTTTTAACTTTCAAGATATCTTACATGCACAGGAATACACAGTATGTAAAACAGAAAAGGGCAGGAATAAACGAAAACAGCTTAACAGGACTCGCTTTAATCGCCGGGATCAATAACAACAAAACAAGCCCCACAGCGTGTATTTTAAGAGACAGCCTCTCTCAGCCTCTTGACATTTGAGCATCCAGTGGAGTACACAGCCAGAGTTGTGAATTATCTGCACTCCCCTCCATTGAACCATGTGTCACATAGCTGCAGGAGTTATGGGCCTATATTTACTCCATCTACAGCCTCATGGCTAACAGCGAAAGGGGTGTGGGGTTGTTGAGGGGGGCTGGCCTAAGGGTCAAGATCTCTCCATAGGAACAGGCACAAAAATAGTTTTTTAGTGTTGTTTCTAATTACAAGTGATGAGCGCCCCGCCTCATTAATCCTTTCCTATCAGCACTGGGCAGCATGGCAGTACCAGAATAGCCCTGATCTTTGTGCCGCTGCACGCCGCTCTCCAGCGAGCCCTGCATGGACGTATTAGGCAAAGCAGGAGGCGAGAGGAGGAGGACTTACCTTTTCCACACACACACACAAACAGGTGCACGCACACACACACACACACGCACACATGATGAAGTGTGTGCATACTTCCCAGTCTGAGGAGACGGTGAAATAAAACAGAGAGGATCTCTGCTGCGCTGGTTAACATCATAGCCGCTCCTTTTGTCACAGGGAGACGCGCTCGCACGTCATCCCACCGAGGCTTCACTAAACAGCAGCACGACTCACGCATGAAGTCATGCTTCTCTTGCTAATTTAGGCAAACTTTTGCCAAAGGATGATTCAGATTGAGGTTAATGAGAGGAAAATGGGAACACAAATAAAAGCATGGAAGAAAGCAGAGTCGGTACTACAGGGTTGTGAGATTTGTATGGCTATTTCGGCATCAGCGTGACAGTATGTTTTCTTTGTTTGTTGATTATTACTTTCAGTGTGTTGTCCATGGCAGTGGCTCCCGTTCGTGAGTTTGGGATCAGGAAACCAGTCCATAGACAAATGAGCATAGGTATAGGAAGGGAAGGAAAAAAGATTTCTGCTCTACAAAATGATGTTTTTTCTTTTATTTGTCATCCATTTTATCTTATTTCACGAGACAATCTGGGAGGGAATACTCTTTTAAAAACTTTTGGCTCACTAATAGCCATAACATTGCTATGAGCGTCTACATCAAGTCGACACCTCTTCATTTTAAGGGGTCACAAACTGAAAAGGCTGGGAACCACTGCTCTAGATTATCAGGTGTAGTAAATACAGAGTCCTTGAGTCTCTGCCTCACCATGAAGCCACGACTGGAGGATGTCACTGTGCTGCGTTTTTTTTGCTCAAATATAACGCATGTAACATATTCTTTAGTGAGGTTTAGACGGGCTGGTAGACAAGCCTTCACATTTACATTCTTAATAAATTAATTGAAAAAAATAAATAAAGCACAAAATGTGAACTATTCTTCTAATACATCTCCTGTCCTCTATCCACAGTCAGTATTTATACTGCTGTTATGAATGTCCGTTCTCTTCTCCACGAGCCAAAGTTCTGTCCTTCTGCCTGTTCGCTTCAACGGCAACGCTGCATGTTTGCTGTGTTTGTCAACCCACTATTTAATCCGCCTAATAATATGTGTTGTCTCGCTTCACTCTCCTCTATCATTACTTTGACCTCATCTTCCACGAACACTTTTGGTCCATGGTTATTCCCGACTGAACCCCCTATCTTTGCCGACATTGTGTAAATTGCGAGGCAGGTGCCGTCGATCTGAGTTGATTTGAGATGCATTGATCAGAGGAGTGTAAATCACATGTTTTTTTATGATCAGCACCTTAAGTTTAAGTATAAATCTAAGAAGGTTCATCTAAACGAGGCCTATGAACTCAACTACATCCAGCACCTTTAGGATGACCTGCACAGCTAAATGTGAGCCAGAGCCCAAATCACCCAACATCAGCGATCAGCCTCACTAATGCTCTTGGTGTGAATAGGAGCAAATCCCTGCAGTCAAAATCTTGCGGAAAGCCTTCAAAGAGGACTGAAACCTGTTATAGCAGCATATTAACGCCTGTAGTTTTGAAATAAGACTTAATACGGACGTTGCAATTGTCCACATACATTTGGCCACACATCGTACACTCCTGTGATGTAGATTAGTCAGGATGAGCTGTGACTACTGTCCCCCTCACTGTAATGTATTGTCGCTGTAAATGAGTTCTGGCCTGTGATTCTCTGCAGTCAGCTCTTAGCTGGTGAGTATGAATTATCCTCCTTGCATCACAGAGACACAGCGAGAGCGAGAGAGAAACAGGAGTGTGGGTCCAGAGAAACAAGCAGAGCAGTGAGGGATGGAGTGAGACGGATGGAAAGGGGGAGCAGAAGAGGTCATGGCCCGTTTCACACAGCCAACGAGGAGATTACAGGAGGTCGCCGGGCATGACACGGGCTGTGCGCAGATGCAAATACGCCACCTGGAAAAGGGAAGGACAAGGAGCTCGTGGAGAGGATGCAGACCGAGAAAAAACATTTCACTCTGCGAGATCGAAGTGATAGCAAACGACGACTCTGCGCGAAGGCGAGATAAAAAGCACGCTGTCATCCAGAGCTGCTGAGTCCACAAGCCTGCAGAGCGAGCGTGCTGCTGTTATCGCTCGTGGCACATACTGGACTTTTGAAGTGTCATGTCTTGTTACACATTAGCCGCACACTGACCACTGCGCGAGAGACAGGCCGGCGCTCAGCGTGGGGGACTCCGCGCCATATGTCGGACGCTGTGTGGCGGAGCCGCAGCAGCGACGAGAGTCCAATTTAATCAGAACGTCACACATGCCGTTTTCATTTAGGTACTCGTTCACGGCCGAGTAATAGCTCTAATTTGCCTCGTGATTCATAGGCAGGGATGGTATCATATATTCATGGACACTTGAGACAGCTTTGATTTAAACAACAGCTGAAGCCATGAGAACAGCTGTATCGAAAAAGTCAGCTGCAATTACACCCCAAATACATTCAGATATGACTAACGTCAAATGAGTAATGTAGGCGTCAAGTAACCGTGAGTTCACAATTGGGGATATTTGTGTCGGCCTACTGACCTGATGGGCTTCTGTCATGGCTTTCTATTTCTGTCCTGTGCATGTATAGACCTGTTTCACAGCGGCAGGCTTTTTGACCCCACATAGCAGCAAAAGCACAGATGGAATTATTATTAACGATGGCTTCATTAAGTGCCCCAGTAAGTTATTCCAGTCAGCCAGTACACAGTTCTGGTTACCTCATTAAGTCATGGCTTCATAAACATTGGAAACATTGCCTTCGAAATGCATTATATATGAATATCAGCTATAACTAAGCAACAACCTCCGTGGTTTGAAAATGAAGCCAACGCAAAACTGTAGAGGGAAAACAACCTCAGCGTCCTCAGCTGAAGCCTGTTTTGAGGGTTTTCCCTTTGCAATCAAACCCTTAGGACTGCGAGTTATTGTGCTTTTTGAAATATTGATACTGCTTGTCAGGCATCAGCAACATCCCGGTTGTTGCCGCTGCGTAAAGCCGAGCGTGTCCCAAAATCTGAAGACACACCAGCGAATTTGGGTGATGCGTGCAACTGAGCGGCCTCTCATTTCCACACTGCGACTCGTCTCTTTCTTCTGCTCCAGATAAGTTCTTTTTAATCGCTGACCTCGCTTCGCTATATCCCCCCACAAACTGCACATGAAGAGAGGCTGGTCACACCACCGGCCTGAGGGGAAATCGCTGAGCTGCGTCCTTTCACTGAATTGCAAATGGGGCAAGGAAATGACATCCTCGGACCAGATAGAAGACACCTTGATTTTAGCAATCTGTATTACCCAACCGTGGACTTCCTGATCTATTAGATTTTAAAATCTAGTGTTTTGAAGATATTTCTCCGCCAATGTGCCACTATTTTGTTAATTCTATGATATCAAAATGAAAAAAATGTCTTTATTCTATCAGTTTATAGTAAAATCAAACTTTTAATTTCGCTACACAGGAGTTTTCATCCTCTCAAGGACCGCCAGGCAACTTCCTGTTTAGTCACTGCTGATCTAAGAAAACCCCAGTGGAAGTTTAAACCTTCACTGTCTGTAGGTATCATGAAAGCCGTCTGCTCGGTCGCCCTCCTCTCTCCTTGCCAAGAGAAAGCAGCCCACCCCCCAAGCCCCCGTCCTCCTTCCTCCTCATCTTTCAATCTACTTTTGTACCCTGGGAAACCCCCCGCCATCGTCTTCATGACGCATTTAACCCACCTATTATGCTGCACTGTGGGGGGCCCGGCAAACCCAAACAATAATTTAGACCCCTTTTTTCTGGAGCACTTATCTGCTAAGTGCTCACACAAGTAGTCAAAGCCACACACTGTTGTAATATTCAATTCTGATGGATGACGGAGTCTCACATTTAGCTTGCGACTGAGAGAATCTTTGACACAAAGATGCTTAAACAGCTGGCAGGGAAATGAAGACATTAAGAGCTCTGAGTTTAAAGTTTCCCAAAACGTCCTCGTGGATACAACTCTGATTGTTGTTTGAGGTTATCTGAGAGGTTATTTGACTTTGATTATTATTGTTATTTCCAGAGTAAGTCGCCTCTGAACTTGTGAATGGCTTGCTGTTCAGGACAGGAGTTGTTTGACAAGGAACTGTTAGACCTCATAACTCATCCTTCAAACACAAATGTTTTTTTTTCTGCATGGGAAACAATTAAACAAAAGACACTGAATACATTCGCACATGATTTGAGTTTTTCCATCAGCACTTTAGGCCGTGCCGGGTCAAACCATGTTATGCCAGGGATGGACTGCTACCTGATCAAAGTGTGCCAAAACACCATGGAGCTTGGTCAGATGGGCCTCGTCATCATCCAGGAATGAATGGTAGCTTCCCCTTTTTGATCTCCACTCTCCGATTTAATATTGACTTCCAACTAAAGTTGAAGGGAAATTTACTTGTAATATAATTTTAACTCGCTTCCCTGGTGGTGATCAATCCACTGCTGATAAAAATCTATCTGACCACACTCAGACGGAAAAGTTCACGGACGATGTGAAGTTTTAGTCACGTTACGCTTGATCTCCTTCAAATGAGTTTGAAGATTTGGGATAACGAAGTACAGAACACAATCAAATATCTAACAAAGGGCTAGGTGTTTTTTTTTACATTTTCAATGCAAAATTCTTAGATTTTATATCTTTAAACACCAACAACTCAAGACAAGCCTGTCATAAGTATAAGAGACACATTCTAACGGGTAGCTGCCACGCTATGCTGACACGCCAAGTCACACCAAGACAGCACATATGTATGGAAAAGGGGCTATAGATAGTCCTGTGCCAAAGATGTAGTGAAGAATTTTAAATAAGAAGCTTCCGCCCGCTTTGTTTTGATTCATCACAACCAACTTGCATATACATGAGCTTTGAGTGTTATTTCGCCCGTGTGGTGTTATTTTTAACTCAGCCTTTTGGTGTTAAAAGATACATGACAGCACATCTTCTATGCTCTTTTATCCTCTCTGCAGTGAGAATCTTGCAGGTTCGTGAACGGTCCACTGTTCAGAGAGCAACTGAAGACAGTGGGCTCAACAATCCGAGTATTTATAGAGCCTGACCTTTCCTTTGGACACTTTCGAGAGTACATGTGTACATGCGTGAACGGTACACGCACATTAGCGCACGCACACAAGCAATAATTCATGACAACTCGTAGTAACTCAGCTCGTCACTGACTGCGCTGTGTGTAGACTGTGAGCTGGGCTGCACAGTTGAGCTCGTATTAGTATCCTTGACTTTCTCGGCTACGGAGGTTTCATATGCAGCGAGTGTAACTCAATAGGTCCATCAATTACCTCTGTTTCCTAGGTGCCTTGACAAACAACAGCTGCAGAGTTTAATAAACTAGCCGTGCAACTCAATCACAGGGGCTAAGATATCACGAAGCCTGAAAACCAGAAGGATGATGAAAGAAGGCTCCTGCTGTTCTCATTGTTCCCTCTATCTAATACAAAAAAAAACATGTCTACTGGAGGACAATGTACCAACATCCTCAAAGCTTTTGCTATTTCATCAGAGGCTGCCCTTGTTTTCAAATGACACATTAACGTGGCACGCCGCTCGGCAGCGAGTAATGCTGTGGCTGTATTAGGTTGCCGCAGGCTTCATTTTTGGTTGTGGGACAGAGGTACATTTTTTCCATGGTAACTAGAGCCTCATTCAAAACTCTGTCCTTGAATATATGAGAGCATTTCTCCTCTTTTAGTTTGAATTGGAGTCAGTCGTTCAACACACATTCGCCAGCTCAGCTCTTTATTTACTTTATTTATCAGCACAGGAAAAAAAAATCAAATTGAAAGATAAAAAAAAGCAAAACAAAACAGCAAAACAGCCGTGTAGGAGTGGGTAGACTCACCGGCCAAATGCCAACATCAAATCAAAAATGGAAAATAATTGTGAGTGAAAGAATGACTGTATATGCTCCATTGTGTCGACAGTAAACAGGAGGTGGTAAGGACAGTGTGTGATGGAGGGGAGAGGAAGCAGAGGGTGTGAAAACTGTCCCGCTCAGACACTGATGTAGGAGATTAAAATCATACTTATTCCATCACTTAAACTCTTTGAATTGACTGGCACCAGACTCAACTGAGTTGAACTTGCAGGGAAAACTATTTTTTCTTTCTGTTTTTATGCCCTGCTGAGTGAATCTGAAATTCTGAGAATTGTTGTGTCATACCCTCAAAGTTAGACATGGTGGTAGGCAATAAAAGTTAGCTAATGGTAATATTGTTGATAGTTGTCGTAAACTTCCAGTGAAGACACGGTCAGCAGCCAGCCTTAAGATGATGATCAACAGTTCAAATATTGGGGATAGCAGCGCACACTTTCAGACAATCCACCCTTGAAGACATTCATAGTGTTTCGCTCATGGTAAATGATTTAATCAAATGAATAAAGGAGCTTACAGGTAACCTAGTAGAATGCCAAACCAGTGACCACGGATCGAGACTTCCTTTCAACATTTGTAAGTTTGGACAAAATAAGTAGATATTTTGGAGGAGACCTTGGGACATCTCCAGCCTTGTTTTTAGCGAGCAAAACTAATTTTTTCAAGCAAAACATGATCTTTTCTTAACCCTAACCAGCGGGGTTTTGTGCCTAAACCTAAGTTGTAGATAAGCACAGGGTAGTGAGGACAGAGAAGTTGCAACGAGCGCCCAAACGGAAAGTTTCAACATAAGGAAACATTAAAGCTTTAACTTATCTGTGATTTTGCAGAAAAGTAGTTAGCTAGCCTCTTCAGAAATGTATGGCTCGTGTCAAGGACTCTACAGCAATATTTCAAGCAGTTGGATGCATTTTATAAAAAAGCAGTTGGAAATGTGGATGGTTAATCAGACTAAAAGAGCCAACAGTGTGTCTGTCTGTCTCTCATATAAGAGAGCTACCTGATGCTCGCGGGGCCATCATCAAACATAACAAGGTCTTTTGAGCGCTCAAGTTCTCTGTTGATGTGGCAGGAAAGCTGAGAAAAAAAAGACATCGAGGTTAAGTTATTGGTAATGTTACTTTCCTGAAATTCATTTGGTCTTGTTGTGTAATATTTATCTGTACTGAAATCATAACAAAATGAGCAACAGAAGGCATTTGGCTCCAGACTCCGTCACGGCAGGAACCCTTTTCACCTCGCTGCGACTCCCTCACAGCAGGAGCAGAGGCAGAGTGCAAGACGAATAACACTCCACACGCTGAAAATAAAGAAATTTACTGAAATATAATTCCTGTTTTGAAAACAGTTAACTGCAGCTGCACTGGCAGATTCCTTTACGGTGATCATTCATGTATGCAGTGACGACTTTACAAGAGCCACTCCAATCGGGTGTCAACTCGTACAGTGACTTTGAGCGTGCCTTGTTCCTTTAGGTTCTCAGTTTTTTTTTGGGTTTTAGAATGGAGACATCAGTGGAGCTGAATCAGGACTTTTATAAATAGCTCAGACTGTGATAACATAACAGAGCTTCTCAGTGGGGCCGCTGAAGCTCCCTGCAGCCACACTCAGGCTGGATAGAAAGAAAGAAAGAAAGAGGGAGGCTGAATGAGTGAATGCTGCACTCTGGTGGACACAAAGGGAACGACTGCAGTATTCTACACAATGCGTAATTATGATTGCCCTTATTTTCTTCCATTAACACTCCTCAGTCGTCCCCCACATGATCACTCACAATCTCTCTGACTGTAGATTTCAACCAATACACATTACTGTTTTAGAGATAGTTCTTTATAGATAATGTGCAACATTTTCTGTCTTTATGGAGACATTTTCTGTTGTTTATCACTTGTTTTTTTATGCATAAAACAAAACTCTTTAAAAAGCTTTAGAAATGTTTTGTGAATTACGAAACCTCACCCGACTTTCCTTCAGCATGAGGGTGAGTAAAAATTCCATTTTGGGGGGAACTGTTCCTTTAATATTCTTACACTATACTCAGTATAGGCCCTTTAAGGGGAAGTTAACAAAACTAAACTAAACTAATAATTTTCCGTGATAACACTTAATAAATATTGTCTATTCTTATGCAGCACTTCAATATTTGTAAGTGTGAAACCACTTGGGACGAATCCTTTTTTTGTGGCAACAGAAACCTGATATTGATAAGACTTGTTTGTGATGACCAAATAAAATTTCAAGTGAAACCCAATCTTTTCTCAACCCTAAACAAATATTTTTTTTTTCTTTGGTAGTGCTATTTCTCTTTGGTCTTGTTATGTAATATTTTTCTGCACTGAATTCATAACAAAATGATCAACAGAAGGGCATTTGCCTTCAAACTCTATCGCGGTCTGAACCATTATGCCACTAATCTGCATGCTAATGAGCAGCTAGTAAATGGTTAACATGTATAACCAAATATAAAGTGTTACGGACATGGAAAATGAGAGCAGAGTGAGGAAACGATGACGCGAAACGAATGTTCCAGTAACATTTCGGCTGCATGGAACACAACTTTTTTTAAAAGCTCATAAATTGTAAATTCAGTTTTCATCATATTGTACATACGTTTGCTTGGAGATATAACATTGCAGTGTGACTCAAGATTGGGTCTATTCCAGTAGATCAGAGTTGTTTACACAGTGAGCTTCACTGAAACGTGTCGTTTTCCTCAAGAATGATTTGATGTGTGCTGATAACGATGCTGCTGATGCTGCTTGTTGTGTTTGTGCCGCTCTCGGTTGTCAAAACCTCACCGGATGACTTTGGCGAGGACACAACTTGACTGGAGCACAAAGTGTGAATCATCGCTCCACCAGCCTCTCCGTCTCCTCCTCTCTCCGTCCTGATTTGTATGCCACAGCGGTTGTACCAGCGCTCTGCTCTGATTAATGCATGTTTATGAGATACTGCGTTAAACCTGTCATTGTCCAGAAAGCCTCCCCCTCTCTGTTGTGTGTTCCTCTCTCTGTCTCCTTGTTGACTTATTTTCTCCGAGAAGTGCTGTGTTGATACCACAGCACCAGGTAGGACCGGCCGGGGCACAGCAGGACAGAGGGACGCGGCGGCGGTGGGCAATAAAAGTGTCATTTTTCACCTCCTTCGTAAACAGTCGTAACGTTGAGATGAGCCATTGCCTATTATGGGCTCCGTCCAGCCTGTGACATCAGTAAACAGAGGAGGACAGCTCTGTGCGAGCGCCTGGCCTCCACCAATGAGGAGTGTGTTTTAACAAACCAGGAGTCTGGATTAGCTCGGCCCATGGTAACCCAGGTAGACAATGCACTTGTTATGGTTGAGCCTGGGAACAGACTCGGGCCTAACACTTATCAAGCTGTCCTGCGAGGCACAAACTTTGGATCATGAATATTACAGAGGTTATGGGGTTATGGGACAGCTTTATTACTCTGACAAACACCATTTCTCAGGAGGGTTGGAGGTGGGAGGAAAGGACGGCCATATGCCTGCCTGTTCTGCTTTGCAAAACAGGCTGTTGAACTTTTTAACTCCGCCGCGTGACTTTTGAGTCACCTTTATCTTGCACTGCTTGACCCATGCTGTGGCAGTAAATGAGAGTCTATCTTTAGGCGCAGTGATTCAGCACGCCCGCTCAGATCGCCATTGGGAGAATGCGGGGAAAGGTGTGTGATGTGACAGTGTGAGGGGTTTGTGAAACATGTGCCCCACGCTGTTCCTACACAACTTGCCTGTTTTGTTTTTTTGTTGATACAAACTGATAAAGCAGCTGACAGGGTTGCAGATTTTTGTCATAATGCAGGTGGCTGGCTTCAAGGAAGGACGAAAGGAGCGAAAGCAGTGGAGGATGAGGAAGAGATGACAGGACACCTCCCCTCCATATGCTCACCGCGCCTCTCCTCCATATGCAACTCGTCGCCACCTCTTCCTCTCTTCACATAGGCGGCGCTGATGAATTGTGAATTTATACACCTTTCATTAATCTCCCGCACAGAGGAAAGCCAGAACAGGCCTGTGAAGGAGGAAGGGAGACGGCGCCCTCTTGTTTACAGAGGAAGAAGTGCACATCTTATTCCTTTAGGTTCTGTACTGTTAGAAATCGGCAACACTATGTGGTATTCATGAACAATATGTGAAGATTTAATAAATGGTTCATAACACACTTTAATGTTAACGTATAAACAGATAATGAATGAGAATGAGGCAAACACAGCTGTATCAATATAAAATTGTACTTCATAGAGGAAGTAAGAATTGTTGACAAATTAAAATGTCCTTGTATTTGTTGATAACTACATTAAAGTTAGATTACAGTGTGTTTTTAACCATTTGTTAATACTGATCATAGATGCTATATATTTTTTGCAGTTTGACTGAGTGAGACAAATATTTGACTTGTTGACTCGGGGACAGACCACCAAGAACAGTCACTGTCTGGCCGGAGCTGTCCCCAGAAAACGCCCAGCGCCTTAAAAACAAAGCGCAAAAGTGACACAAAGACAGAGCACGAGAGTCTACGGTTGACATCTCATACGCGTCACGAATGGAAAGGGCAGCTCACCACAGCAGCTTTATATCACCGTTACAGTACAGTACAGATTTTAAACTCGGCCAGAGCTAGAAGGAGTTTCAAGTGAAGCTACAACACAAATTGTCCTTTCAAGCCAGGTAGAGTGGAGAGGAACAAGACTGGATTGGAAAAGTGCTGAAGGAGAAAGGGAAGGGAAGCACAAATTACTGCAAAAACCCTTGTGAAAATGCATGGTCACAAAGCTGAAAACAGGGCATATAGCATATCTGATGGTGTTGCTATCCATCTTCTCTGTCATGTATATAGGCTGATAGATAAATAAATACACTGTACTGTATCACTGTAGACTGGCAGTTTTCTTTGCCAAGTGTCCCATTGTTTAGCATAACTCAGCTCACTGTGGTGCTGTAAACTTTTCTGACACAACATAATATTGGATATTTTAATGACATATTGACTTTTTGGGTCAGAAATCTGGTCACCTTTGATTACATGACACCGCAAAACAGCAAAAATCTAAAACACACATGAATAAACAGGACATCGTGTGGCTACACAAACAAAACTGTGTGCAAAATTTCACATAAATCACACACCAAACAGCAGAGGACAGAAAGAAATGCTACAAGCCTGAGGTTTATCCTGAAAAGGGCCTTCTAAAATAAAGGCTAACTTTTTGTTTGTTTTTGTAAGTTTACGCTCTCTTCACAGAGAAAGGGAATAAGTCTTGAATTTTGTTGTGTCATCGTTGACATTTGCGGTCGTGTATATTTTGGTGCCCTCTCGCCACAAAATGAAAGCCAGGCAAAACTACATTCTGTCGACCGGGGTCAGAGCCCCGGTGTTTGTTTCTGTGAAGTTTTTAAATGAAGTGAAGCGTCGAATGTGGCAATGCGAACAGGATCATTCACTTTTTTTCGGTCGTGGAGGAAAGAAGTTCTCTCCTCTCTTCAGGCTGTAATTACAGAGATGTATAGGACCACCGAGAAAGGAGCGGACAGGATGGAAAACAGGATTGTGGAAGCTCCCAGGGTGATTTTATGAGGATGTGGATACTTCTGGGTTCAGGCTACCACAGAAGATGACATAAATTAAGTTTCATTTGGATATCACGAGTCAAGAAAGTCAGACTCCCATGAAAGGGAAAAGGAAAAGTGCAGTTGGTGAGACTGTTCACTGTGTTCATTGTGAATAAACTGCTGGATCCTGAACGGTGACAAAAATTCAAAGTCGGGCTGGGCAATGAATCGATATATCTTTATCGTGATATGAGACTGTATATTGTCTTAGATTTAGTTATATCATGATATGTCGTAAGTGTTGTCATTTTCTTCATGGTTGCAAACTGAGGGCGACCCCCTTGTAACAGGCTATATCATAGCGAGTGCACCATAGTCAGTTCAGAACTAGAAATCAATTCTGTGGATTTTGTGGAATCATCCTGACAAACAAACAAACCAACCAACCAACATATCCTCCTCGGTGCAGGTGATTAGATTGATTGAAATAAATGCTTGATCTTTGAAGCTCAAAACATAATTTCGTACGAAGCGTTGATTCATTTCCGTGCTGATTTCTGAGGTGTTCCACCATGACTGGGCCTGACTGACTTGTTGTTTCTAATTCTCTTTGGAAATGCAGTTTGGTATATGTAGTAAATAAGTGTTTACATTTATTTTAACGATTTCTTAATCGTAAATAAAAAGCCACCAATACACCTGGGGTTTTGCAGTTAGTTGCACACTTGATTTGATTTGTTTTCAGGCGATCACAGAAACATGTACGTGGTGACCATCAGCCCTCCCTGCTTTGTTTAATGAGCTGCATACTGTCTTTTAATATGCCTCTGCTTTAAATCTGCTTTTATAACTGTTATTTAGTTACTTCAAAATGCTTTAAGCAAACTTCAAAGACCCAGACTGGACTCGAGATACGGTCTTGACGTGTTCTTCACTTTCACATGGAGGGTTACATGTAAATTCTCCTTTAAACACCAATGATTTAGTTCCACACTGATTGGCGAGCCACTAAATGGATCTGTAAGGCTCAGACTCAACATCGTTGTGAACTGACACTGACACGCACTCTCCCCCCCCGACTCTCTCACAGTCATTAAACCGAGCTTTGTTCCTGGTGTCTCACATGCTTTATTCTTTCATTTCATGCCTCTCCTTATGCGTTTCCCTCTCTCGCTCTCGCCCTCTCCACATCTCCAGGAATCTCAGCGGGCTTGTAAAGGAGCTTTAATAGAGAGGAATATAAATCTGCAAGTGACAAACTCCAGTCGTAGCAGAGCGGGGGCCGGTGTGTACGTTGTGAACTGCTGCGCTGTAAAACCAGGACCTCCAAGGGTCCTGTGCCCCCTGCGATTCCCGCTGGCACTGCCGGCAGACCCCACAACCTCTCAGCCTGAGCCACCACACATGAGGACAACCAGGGCCACGCTTTGGCCTCATTGCGACCAGCTTCAGGAGCTTAACTCGAAGAGTTTTTAGAGTCTACTTTTATTAGATTTCTATCTACATAGTATTTCAGTTTCCTTTTATTTCAATAATATATTGAATGTTTTTTTTTAATCACAATGCTTGGTTGGCATTGTTCCTTTTTTAAAACAAACTCAAACAGGTCTTATAAGAACTTCACCACCTTAACTTAAGGTGGTCCAATAACTTAATAATAAAAAGCTCAGAGACAAAGAAGGTAGCAATATGGACATGGTGGGAAGTTGAAAGTAAAGGATTAGGATTACTGGCTGTAACAGAACTGTTTCATACCACAGTTACAGGAGTTCTGGCAGACTCAGCTGCTGACAAATAAGACAGCTGTATAAACAGAGATAGTTAAAGAATATAAATACATTAAATATGCCAAACATGAGATTGGATTTCATTATAATTTTAAGGACTACCGTTTTAGAATAGAAATAACTATATAAAAAAAAATCATGAATATGATGATAAATCCCTTCATTCTGCCCCTTGTTTACGCGAGGCTTGCATCCAAACCTAATGTTGTTTTGTGCTGCCACTAAATATATCAAAAGCTCTGGTCCTTACAAGCAAATTGAGCTTGTTCATGCTTTGTTTTAACTCATCTTTGTGCGTTATTATGCAAATAATAATAGCACATCATATGTGCGGAAATGTTGTGTCCCTTTCCCTGTAAAAAGTTCCCAATTAAGATTTTCATCCTTGACCACTCTGAAGTTATAGTGTGACTCAAATAAACTCAGAGTCCAAGTTCCTTTGAGTTAGAGCTGCAACAATCAGTTGATTAATTGAACAAATAAAATACTAAAAGTAGAAGTACATTTATACTTGGAGCTGATGAGACGCAGATAAACAGAAACAGGACAGTTTTTAGCGACGTACTGCGTAGGTTTCAACTTACACCTCAGGGGAAAATAGAACGAGAAACAACTGATAGATAGTATTATTAATCCAGTTGTCAGAAGCTCTCCATATACTTATACACGGCGCAGAAAACAAATTCACTTAGAATATCTGGGTAGTCTACATATCTGTGATAATACAGGACCGTGCTGCCTCAGCTTTAATTAGAACGGCAAAACTACAATTTCCATGATTTTATGGATAAATAAATTGAAGCCTGATCCTCCTCTGGGTCCTTTATACAGCCTTTCAAATGTTTAACTTGAAAAAGAAAAAAAGAAAGAAAGAGCTAATGGACGAGACTACTCCCTTCAAGTGATGATGATAATGACGGAAAGTAGTGGCAGAAAAAAGAGGAATGCCAATAGTGATCTCACCTAAGTGCGACAGCGCAAAAAGGTCTTGAATAGAACCTCGTATAAGGGTGAGTGGTAGCTATTTTTAATGCTTAGAATATGTGTCTCTTTGTGACTGGATGATCAAGATTAGAGGCTTTTAAAACCTCTTGAGTACTGTGGTTCTGCTACAGAGAATTTACCGAGTGTCCATGTGGTGGCACTGCAAAGTTTCCAACTGAGCACAGGCTGTACAGTACAGTAACACTTCCTAGTCTTAAAATGGAAGATAAACCGACATTAAACTGTTAAAACAACAGATCGGGCTCACTGGCCGCTGAACTGGAAGGCTGCAAATGTCCTTTGGATTCCTGTTAGAATAATGGAATGATAGATTTAACAGGCCCCGTTCCCAAATTAATAATTCTGCTCCACATTGCACAGCGTATCGAATCTGTCAGATAGTTTTAACAGCTTTTCAACTCCACCTTTTTCCATTTTGCTTGAGTTGAATTTTGGCTCCCCGTTTTCCATTCCCCAGCAGCTGTGTTTTGAGTCATTTACAGCTCAGCTGACATCGCTGCTCCATATAATGGATTAGAGGACAATGAAATCATTTTTTGGGTGATGCCTTAGGGGAAATGATGGATTCGGTGGACACAACAGCTGATAAAATGTATCTTTGACTTGATATTGTGTTGAAAATCCAGACAGAGATTGAGTGGAGTGGATGACACTGCTTCATTACTCAGTTTAGGTAATTTCAGTAGAAAAATAACAAGTGTTGAATTCCTGCACACTGAATTTTTTGAGTCTCCTGTTAGCCATACATCAAATGCATGTCACCATTGCTGTATTGAAATACACTACGAGGGACATTTAACTGGTTATGTCTCCATTTAATACTTGACTTGCATGTGTGAACGAGACCATTAGCGAAACATTTTTGCTATTTCCATATAGCTATTCTTCCTGCCTTTAGTTTCATGACTTTGGATAAGTCACAAAATGAATTCATTTTTCATGGTGGACTGCAGAGAATGAGTTGAGGAGTCTCACAGCCTGAGGAACGTAGCTGCTCTGTAGTCTGTAGTGGTACGGCACTAAACCAAAGTGTACTTACTTTGTTTTACTCATCATATAACAATTGCTAATTTTACATAATCACAAATAGATAAGCTTAACATCATGAAAAAAATAATGTAAAAAATAAGTTGCTTCTTCGTTCATCATTCTTTCACTGAAACAAGTCCACACATCAAGCAAGACCTGTAGAAACAAGGCAGTGGGGTTCATACCACTTTTGTCCACAGGGGTCGCCAGAATCAACAAAAGTGAACATTTCTTGTCACTGCTTTAGGATATGAAATAAAACATAAACCGTGCATTGAATTGTGAAATAACCTCTGAACAAAGACTGGTGATGATTTTATGTGTGTTACTAGAGAATTACAAATGCATTCAGATGTATATGTATGGATTGAATATTTGGGAATTTGTTTCAGCACACAGCGAATATAAAAGACAAAATATCATGACTATGTCAGAAAGACTGTGCAAAGCAGAATCACCATTTCAATATGACTTTGCTTTACTGTGAATGGTAACACGTTAATGTTTTTATTTTCAATCTACCCTCTGCTAGTGTGCTACTCTGGCCTCTATTATTTCCTCGATTATCATTTTCCTATGTACTGTCTATCATAGCTTTGTTTAACGATATTGTATTTGTTTTGTTTTATTTTAATTGTACTTTGTGTTTCATTGCATTGTTAATCACCTATTGCAATTTTGCATGAAAGGTGCTATATAGTTGAAATAAAGGGTTTTTCCAGTCTGCGCATGTGAGTTAGAAATCCATTTTCTTGAGAAGGTTTATGTTACTTGCCCCCAGGAATCCATATTGTTGAGAACAGATTTAGCAACAGTCCTACAACTTGCAGTAACATCGATAGTATAATTTCTGTAAACTTTGGATCAACATATTCTAAGTTGTTTATAGACGTGTAGCTGATCCCTGCGTTTTAATGTGCAACATGGTCCACATCAGCATTCCTTCTCCATAGCGAATACAGAACACGGTGCAGTCAGTAATTCATCGATAGAACAAAAGGGTGATCGAATGTAGGAATAAGGGACCACCATTACAGGATTATTTATTGATGATAAATTCACATAAAAACACTCTAGTTTTATATCATGTTGTCAGCGGCCTCAGTGTAAAACTTCCAGGAAATATTCACCCACTGTGAAATAACTGGATCCCGATGCTTGATCACACTGGGTGGCAGGGCTGGCACGGCACTGGAAAGCATTACTTCTGCATAGTGTTAATGGACTTACTTAACTCCTGGGTCCTGACTAGTGTTTTCCAATGAATTAAAGTGTCAGGAGCCACAAATCAGCGTCTGGGATAGGTCATGTGGGTACTGGAGGAGGAGGAGTGTGGGCTTGGTGGGCTCAGCGCTCTCTTTCTTAATGGTTTGTTCCCTGGACACATGAAACTGGAGCCTTAAACCCGACCTGTTGTTGCTGAGGCCCCGTTGTTACTCCCGTCTACCAGTAACGCACACGCAGCCGCAACCACACATGCGTGCCATTACATGCTCACACACAAGCTAGCTCACTCAGTACAGCTATCTCCCTCCTAAGACAGGCGTACTCCCACACACACACACACACACACACGCTAACCCTCCATCCCCGCTGTGCTTTGGCAGACCAGTAACATTTACTCAGCTAAATGAATTAAGTAATCGCACAATCCCGCAGCCACTGCATTACAGAGGAATTTCCATATTACAGCATCTGATACTCCCTGTTCACAGCTCTCCTACGCCACTAATGCAAGACCCTGGCCAGGCGGGCTGTAACTGGATAGCCGATGGGATTCTACTGCAGCAGATGCAGTGAAGTATGTGTGTGTGTGCGTGTGTGTGTTCAGGAAAATAAGAGAAGGAGAGGTGGTGGTCATCCATGCTATATGGGTCCTGCTTTTTTTTTTATTGGAGCTCATTAGGACAGCAAATAACTCACTACTCCATTTTCATTTAAGCAACAAGCCACTCAAGGCTATGGCTTGCAGTGATTTGGAATAGTTATGAGGCGTTGTTAGGCACGACACAAACACAAGGCCACGCTGAAGTTGTTATTAACCACAGAGGCTTTGCTTTATAACAACAACATTAAAGCTATGTAACGTCACAGTCCAAGAGGATTGTTGGACTCATAATGGACAGTTTGAAAATAAAGGATCAAAGATTGACGCAGCAGAAGCAGAAATATCATTAATTTTAACCCACGTGCTTTCCTTGCTTGTCAAAACCCGATGCCTACATTACCCACAATGCAACTACGACTGCCGAAAGTTTGGCCAGAGTTTAATGTGTGGTCCTAGCAACACGATGCTCGGAGTGCGCTACCGGTAAGATATCTTTTCTTTTTTTTTTTAACTCCCCACCAACAATTTATTTTTATTTGCAAAGTTGTAGTCTTTGGAGCCAACTGACGCCGACTCAAGTGATATCACTTGAGGCAATTCATCAGAATTTAAGGAGCTACCTCTTGGGCCCCAAAAGCTTTGCTGTATGTAACTTTTTTCACATAAAAGGTAGTACTGATTTGGTGACAGGTGGAAACTAAGAACACCCTACAAATCCCATAGTTTTGTGCAAAACTGCAAATTTATTGATCACTGGGGACAGGAAATGCAGTTTGGCTGCTACTCTGTACAACAGAAAATACAAGAGACATTTGTTTAAATCACACTTAAACTGTAGGATGAGTAGATTTGTTGCATTACACTATATTCATAAAAAAACCCTAAAGAAGACAGTCAACAGGTTGTAGCAACCACGTGTGCGCCATTTCGTGTGATTCTCTTGAAGCTGTTTGAATACAGCACAGGCATGGCGGACTCCGTCACTGATAATGCAGACGATAATTGTATATGTGTAAATCCATTTAATAGCCATAGCAGTGTAAAGGCAAGCCAAAAAAAGTCACACATTTTGGGTTTGATATGGCAAAGGGCTTACACATTATAGCACATATTAATAATTAAAATAAAGACTTGCTCAGTGGCTCATAATATAAGATAGAGTGTGATTTTTCTTTTAATTTTACTGAAAAAACAACAACAACAACAACAAGTGAAGCCAGGGGTAAGCAGATAATACATCACAATGACAATACAGTGGACAAAAATAGTACATAGAAATATGGAGGGCATATTAATTTGGCAGTTTAAAGGCTTACTTGTTAGATGACTTCTGCTTTGTTTGGATGCACTGCTTGCAATGAAATTAAATAGATTTAGATTTAAAATACCAATAAATATGATCTTTGATTGTAGAAATGAACATTTACGGACGTGTGGTTTTGGCAACAATAAAATCAAATGAATTATATAAAGTGATAAATGGACTGCCACAACTTGAGAACTGGGAAAGATGCAAAATAAATGTTTTAAAACTAAAATATCAATGTTTGATACTGATGAGGAGATTTTTAGTGATTAGCACCCACATAAAATCAGTCCTTGATCCGAACATAACTTAGCCAATCAGAGTTCAGGATCAAAACTTGCTGTGTTGACTTACAACCTATAGCTAACCCAACCCTCTCTTTCCATAATCCCCTGCCTGCTTGTGTCCTGCCCCATGTGGCCGGATAATTAACCAGTTGGTAGACCCAGCAAAGGATAAAGGCCACACACAGCTGCAGAGCCGGGGGGCTTCGGTTTGGCGATGGCTACGAGCGTATTTGAGAGGAAGTAGAAGGGTTGAGTCAGAGCCGAGGCCGGCTGCTGTTAAACTGTCAAAATGATGCTGTTGGAAAAACAAAAGCACTTACATCTGCAGAAATATGTCTTTTGTTTTCACAAATGCAGAAACTTTTAAATCCCTCAGTTACTCCTCATGTATTTCCGACATTCTAAACCTAATGTTAACCATGTTCAAGCACCCAGGGGATGTGAAACTCACCCAACACCTGAAATACCAAGAGTTTTTTTGAACGCAGCAAAGTTTAAAAGGCACCAGCCGGTGCTGCTGTCAGGTGTCTTGAGGCGCTGAACAGAGAGAGAAGGGAAAGAGAGCAAAAAGTCACGCAGTCAGCATACACTTTTACTCACCCTTTAAATCTCTCTCTTTTCCTCTCTGTTGCTGCCGGAGTCGTGTTTCAGGAGCTCTCTGCGATTGTAATCAATGGTGTTTTCACATTTCTGGCATTTAAAAAAAAAAATGCCCACAGGGCAGCCCTGTCGTTTTATGCATAAAGTGTATGTAACAGAAATGTGACCTCAGCTCACTGATCTGTGTCATCCTGACAAAGGCCAACTGTTCCATGTATAGATCAGTCAGTTAAGTGAGGTGTTTATTTTCATAGATGAAGACAAAGACGTGGGGCAGAGCGACCTACTGTTTAAGTATTATAGTACTCAGATCATTTATTCAAGTAAAAACAGTAATACTACAATGTAAAAATAATTTGTTTCAGGCTTTATATTCATTATTTGATTGGGAATATATATAGGTGTATTATCAGCATTATATTCTTTGTGTTTCAAAAATAAAAGTGCACTCTTCAATATTGTTAAATTATTACCTTTATTACCTCCGCCAAGGAGTTTATGTTTTTGCCTGTGTCCGTTTGTGTGTTGGTTGGTTTGTCAGCAGGATTACACAGAAAGTAATAAACTTGAATGGAGGACAGGTCTCCGCCCAGAACAGACCCAGTTGACTTCAGCTGCAGAACAGGATAAAGGGATGGATCCAGGAAATTATTCTCACTATTTTTGTCATTGTAGGGCTTTTTTTTTTTTTTATATTTTCGCCAGTTTCTCAGGAATTAACGCATAGATCGTCCAGTTTGATATTAAATGAATTAAGGCTTGATTGAATAAAAGGGGACTGTTGGTGGAGGGAGTACACTGAACTAAGTTACTTGATTATCGCTGATGCACTCATATTTATGTATGTATTATTTATCTTTAATGTTATGCTAAGGTTATGAGAAAACAAATATGAGTTTAAAAACAACTTTGGCTGTGGAATTTGAAATGGAGTTCAAAGTACAATATTTCTATTTGAGTGGTTTAGATGTATTAAGTGAAACAAACTCAAACACTGTATCTCAAAATTGTATTTCAGTACATGTACTTAATTCACCACATGATGCTTTACAGTGAGCGTAATCCTTCACTCATATGTAAAAACAAAAACAAAAAAGAGAATAAGTGTCATAACAAGTCATTATACATGTGTACTTCTTCCAAACAATATAGTAAGTTGTACTTTACAGTCTAACACAATGTATAAACAAACAACCTCATCAGAAATGCAGTGGCTGTCCAGATCCACTAGGAGTCAGTTTTTCTTATCAAATGTATTAATACAGATTTCAGAAGTGAGATATCAACAGTTATCACCCTACTGTCCTGGTGACTTTTGATTGACTTCTACAAGGATGGCGGTGACATTAGAAAGAGAACATGTGATTAACTTGTACAGTAAAAGTTTCTCGTAAATAAAGTCAAATCATTCAGTGATTGACTTTTTTTTTTACAGCCGACTTAATGAACCCTGCTTTGACATATTGTCTGACTTCCTTCGTGTCATTGTTTACGATCCAACAGTCCGTTAGTTAATCATCGTCGACATCGGCTGTGCAATTAGAGGCTGGACAAACAAGGTAATAATCAAGAAAGGTAAACAACATTCTGTTTTCCTGTTTGAGGGCAATCATAATCAGAGGCGAGCATGACTGCATCAAGGGAGACAAAACTACTGATAATTTACAGGATTAAAGTATTTGCTCAAGATTTTCAAAGTATTTTAATAGCTTTGATGGTGACAGAAGTTTCATTATTACATTGGTATGCACCTGCATGTATAAGATCACTCTCTCTTTCAGTAATTGTGACAGTGGTGTTGTGTCAACAGTGTCAACCGAGCAGTAAATGAACCAACTGGATGTTTGTACCATTATGCATACTGTAATTCAATCTGTTTTACCCTAAAAAATCATGGTGGTAGTACAATGTCTGACCTGGGACTCGCTTTTATGACAGTGGTGTTGCACTCAGAACGTTAGCTACTGTGGCTTTCTGTTAGTGCAGAGAAGCACTGTGACAAATCACATCCTTTGGATTGTCATGCAAAATTTGACCCCAAGTTCACAGTCCAGCAGCATTAAACAACTAAAACAAACCATGCAAGTCTTGTAAAGACAACCGAGAGAGACGAGAAAGGTCTTATTTTACATACCATGTTACAATTTGCTCACATATAGCAAATAAAGAAGTGATTTGTGTTTTGGAATGTTGTCATCGATATTTCCTAACATTTGTGACGTTAACAGAACAATCCATTGATGAAGAAATTAATAACAAGATTGAAAAGAAAGAAGATTACAGGTACAATACGTAAGAATTGTCCACCAGTTAAATCCATAGACAAATGAATAAGCAGCAGCACATTACCAGTGTAACCACTAACTGTCTTTGCCTGTAGCTGCCGTTAGGTAATTAGCTCAGTTAGCCATGCAGCTTGAAGTCCGGACGGGGAGCTCAGAGTAACAGTGGAGTGTTGGTTTTTACACCGCTAGCACAGGAGCTTTAGACTGGGACGGACTTGGGCTACCTGATTAGCATGCTAACATCTCACACAATAAACAGACGCCATAATGTAAAAGCTGTTATCTCTTCACATTCTGTTGATGATTTCAGTTCATTTATCGAATGTTTTTAAATTCTTAAATCTTCATACTGTCCTTTTAACTCCACTTTATTTGTCTGACGATTACAATTGCTGCACGTTGCAGATGGGCCATATATGAACTATGATGCATTGTTATACAGCAAAATTTGCAACAATAGACCTTCACTTTTACATAGTGTTTTTACATTAGAGTATTATTATACGATCTTAGTGCTAAACTGGCATGAATAGAGGGTCACCTGGTTGTTATTAACTCAGAGAAGAAGGTAAGAAGTCATGTCGCCTCATTTTCTTCTCCCTCACCTCGAACACATGTACTGCACACAGACACACCCACTGGCTATTTTCATCTACTGAAGTGAAAGGAAGCAAATAACAGTGCATTATCACAGGCTGCACGCACACAAAAGCGTTTGCACACACAAAGGTGCTTGGATTATTTTGGCAAGCGGTGAGTTTATTATTTTGTTTTATGGGGCTGGGAGGAGGTGGGGTGTTGTTTTGTGGCGCTGCCTGTGATACCGCGGCTCTGTTTGTGCGCTTGTGAGAAAGGAAGCACCAGCAAGATCAATACATCCTCTACGTAGATTTCCAGCAGAGTGTGACGTGCGTGTGGGGAAATGAGCTGGTCCGAGGATACTTTGCTTGTTATGGATTTGACATGAACTTGGCCCCCGGCCTCTCTGAATGTGATGAATGTATTATTTAATCTTCCTGTCTTTGTTAACCTCCTTTTGGCCGAAGGCACGCTGATTTTCTCTCCTTGAGTGGATGAAACAACATCTCCAGTTTGGCCTTTGGATTTTGATGAAGTATAATAATGGCCATAATAATAGAGTCACACCACGAGGACCTTTCCCACCACAGACACGCTAATGGGAGAGGTGCTGTATTTTAAGCACACGTGAGTCAACTGCCAAACACAGATTTAAATGAACATTGCTGATTAATATGGCTGAGGACGGCACTTAAACAGCTGGGGGCCTTGACACTTTATCAGCTTCGTTATTCAGGGTTGAATGACATGACTAAAGACCCCGTCTTGATTATAGAGGCTAATTTTGTACTGAGGTCATCTGAGGGAAAAGTTAAGTTCTGCATTTAGACAGTTTAGATTCTCAACCTTAAGGTCACGACTACAAATGCAAAGAAAAACCGAGAGGCAAGAAACAAAGAATAAAAATCTCAAACTAAATGATGTGGATTGTTCCTGATCTATTCTGTCACTTTTCTTTGCATTTCAGATTTCATCACTTTTTTCATATTTTGTAATATTTATAGGTTTGGGTTGTAGTAATTATTTGATGACCCATATGTCTTTGTGTATTTATATTAGGACAATATTAACTCATGCACATCCCCACCTACCATGGACGCAGTCTCCGTAACATCACCCATACATTTCGGCAGATTAATTGTGAAGCTCACTGTGGTGGTTCCAGCTGATGCCCTCTTGGCGGCGTTATGGCTATAAAATGAGAACTGAATACAGTGTCAGCAAAGAGGCCCTGTTCATTTCTGTGAAAGCTGCTCAGTGGCGAACAAAGCCAAAAAACCAAAAAGGGTTTAAAACCACCCAGATCTTCTGCATCGTGGGGCTGACTTGGCCAACTTGAATGGGGATAAAATTATTTAACTGTGTGGCTCGAACTGAATGGATCAACATTTGTTAGTGAGATGAGTCATTTTGCGAGAGTTGTGATGCAAAAAAAAATGCATCCACCATTTTACAGATGCTTCCTTCACAATGTAAGCATATGGGAAGAAACTAAATCGCTGCTCATCCGTAGGTCTTGGGCTGTGAACTCCACCCAACACCCCAATAATCCAATAATGAGAAAAGAGGTGCGACAGCTATGGCAGCTAAGTGTCACTTAATTGGCAATTCCACTGATGCATACATTTACGCCATAATATAAATTTAACCTGTGAGTTATATAGAGCCTCCCGTACAATTTTCATGAACAGGGAAATTAGCTGTAAAGTTGAGCATTTGGGGGTCTGTGGATATTGACTCACTTTTAGAGTCAGCCTCAAGTGGCCACTTGAGGAACAGCATTTTCTGGCGCAGCTGAATACGCTTAGTTTTACACCCTCCAGCTGATAGACGGATGGGGTTCTGAAAGATTTTTAAGATTTGTTTAAGATGAAATATGTTCAAAATACAAGCTTTTCATTATTTTCATGTATTCAGTGTGGAGTTAATACTAATTTACTCCAGATGAAAATAAGAGCTACAGCTAAAAAATATTATCATTGTTGCTTAATCGGATGATTATTTTTTAACATTAATCACTCACTAGAACACTGATTACAGATTCAAAGAGCCAACGGTAGTTTCCTCCTTGCTTATTGTGTCAAACCAACAGTCCAAAACACAAAGACAGAAGTAGGATAAAGTGAATGTGTCATATTATTCCTTTTAAAGTAACTCTATGTGACAATTTTGGGATACATAATTGCACAAGAGTGTTGAAAAACAGTGCGTTAGTGGATGGTTAATATACGAGGTCACTCATAAAATCAGAGTTACTTACGTGTGTGTTTGCATGTGCGTAGCAGGACAAGTCTGCTAAAAATAAATATCTTGCCACTAGCTTCAGACAATGACAGGGCAATATTCTTCAGAGGCTGAAGACGTCAGAGCTGTTGGACAGGATTCAGACACAAAGACAAAGAGACAAATTTAGACCTTTGGTTGATCACCGGAGCGGGAATGATATTCGTCACCTCTGGGTCAGAGGTATTTGAGTCAAAGCAGACACACAAACATATGGAGAAATACAGTGGACCGCTTGTCTCACCTATGCCAAAAAAATATGCACGGAAGACGGGTTCAGGCACCAGTGGGCTTGTGGGAATTGGAGGTTTTTGGAGGTTGGCTCTATGTGGAAAGCTGAGGTTGACACATCATTAACAGCTGCGCGTC
The DNA here is from genome assembly GCA_963678695.2 of Diplodus puntazzo. Taxonomy (NCBI): domain Eukaryota; kingdom Metazoa; phylum Chordata; class Actinopteri; order Spariformes; family Sparidae; genus Diplodus; species Diplodus puntazzo. The sequence continues at coordinate 15,069,152 of OZ023172.1, forward strand.
CTGGAACTTAATATTTACATGATGAAGTATAAATGGCTGAGCATTTTAGTCAAACAAAATGTGAAAAGACATTTACACTTCACAATTAGATTAAGTGCACTTTATTACCCTCAGTAGATTTCATTGTTTTTGTATCTCTTTTGTCTTTCTCTCTTTTGCTTGCAAGTTAAGATGTCATTATCTGTCGTGTATTAATAAAAAACTTTACACAAAAAACTAGAACATCAATTAATTCAATTAAATTACAATTTATATGATATTTAATAATGTTTTCTAATGCTTTTGAGCCAGGACACTGAGCATAAATGCATGTTGTGAAGCTGTATCTTTTGTTTAATCCTCCTCAACTCTTTTTTTCAGTAGTGATACACTTGATCACTACTGGATGTCACTTTTGAAATTAAATCGGAATTAATGTTGATTGTGGGAGCAAAAAATGATATTCAATCTGTAATGAGTCTGATAATACTCCAGTAGGGGGAGTTCCCTCACAAGTAACATAGCAAAATGAGTGGGTTCTCGACTGTAGCTGGTGGGCTAGCTGCTAATAAGCAGGCTAGCAAGGAACATGCTACTGCTACTCAATCACAATACTGTAGCTTCCTGATTTTGTTTGCATTTTCTCACACCTCTAGCATTTAGTTGTTTAGTTCTCTAAAAGGAGGTTAAAAAAAACTCTTTTTGGACTGTCAAGATCTCCATTCCCTCAAAGTCATCACTGCCAAAGCAGCTTAGTATTGGCAGATTTTTACCAAACAAAGTCTCCATTATAAACCATTGTATCACGCCCTGTTGCTCATTCAGTAAACTAGGTGTAGAATAGTTCATTATGTTTCATTTAGTGCAATGTTAGTTTATCATTGATCAGCTTGTCAACAAAAAAAATATTTGCCAACCATTTTGATAATCTAATATGCTTTAACAATTTTAGGCAAAATTGGCCAAACCTTGGTGAGAATTTTACTTTTCCTTCATTTTGAACATAAGTCCAGACTGGCTGGCACTGGTTACTGATGTTAGCCTTTAAAGTACGCTAACATTAGCGGCCAGCAAACAAGCAGTGTTCTTTTTTATCTGGTAGCTCGATTGATAGCGTGAAGTTGTGAACAAATTGCAAGCGTCCATGCTTTTTTTTATCTCCATCAGATAAACTGCGAATGGCATTGTGTCAATACCAGGATAGCCACAGTAACACAAGAGAAATCCCCTCAGTGTAACATGCCATGTTGGAAATGTCCGAACACCAGTGACGTCAACTTATGGCGTATAAGGGTGTTGAAGGGTCTTCCCTTTTTATTGGGGGGCACTGGAAAAGGAGGGTACAAGGGTAATATCCTATATCTTTGTGATTTTGATCATTGGCTGGACATAACAAGATGTCCTCTTGGGCTGTGGGAACATGCAGTTATCTGATTTACCACATTTACCACAACAAGTGGAAGGCACAGCAAATGTACAGAAAAAATGTAATTTTTCAACATATTTTCAAAGTTGTGGATGTTAAAAATATTAATTCAAATCAATTTATTTAGTTCTCATTCAATCAATCTTAACCTAGTCTGGTCCCAATAGAATGTTATAAAATTCCAAAATATTATAAATAGCAAAAGTAATAGCCACCACAGCCAACAAGACTGTATCAAATGTAAAACTGGTTCTGAACGGACCTCACATGTTCCAAGTAGAAAAAAGCGATAAACCGAGACATCAGTGGTATAGATCTTTGTAATAAAGTATTATATGAAACAACTAGTTATTTGCTTCATTAAATCTTACACAAAAAGCCTCACTGCGATCCCAGGGTCTGTTTGCATCACTTAGGCTCAATGCTTCAAAACACAAATGTTAGATAGGACGCTCAATGTGCAGTGAAATGGAGCTTCACAGTGGCTCTGTTACAGCCGCCGTGACCTGCAGCCGGTGAACCAGCTCCGCCGCTTACAAAATGAGCCAAGATCCTTTCAGAAAGGGAAACACATGAGCGAGAAGGAAAAATTCTTTCGGAGAAGCAACGAGGTGCGAGAAATGATCTGTAAACGCCTTCAACATGACACTAAAAATACTGCGCAGAGATTAATGAGAGCCTCCTTCACGACTCTTGTTGTCTCAAAACAAGCGGATGACCTGCTGTCAGCTGTGGCGGGCAATCAAACAAATATAGAGTGCTGGATTATGAACTGTGAGAGCTGCCAGGACCTGATGTCTTCACCAGTTGATGTCTCCACTGTGCTGTCCTCCTCTGGCTGTTTCACCAGGTCCCTACATTCATATATCACTCAAAACTTAAATTTGAGCGCATGGTAATTCTTACAAAAATACGAAAGTCCTCACCACCAGCAGGCGAAGTGACCCACAGGTCTGAGGACGTCACATCAGGAAAACCAGTCAAAGACCAACTCTCCCACAAAACACCCTAAATCGGTTTTTACTTTGCAGTGCCAAACCGCACAGAAGAAGAAAAGCTGTATCTTCTGAAAGTTTGCAATCATAAAAGTTGTTTTTTCATCTCTATTTAAAGCCAGGGTTAGCCTTTAAGCCTCCGATGAGAGTAAGATTAGGGTTAAGGTTAGGGTAAGCTTTAAAAACAACTTGGTAGGTGAAAATTATAACAAAATCCAGCGTTGCTGCCTGGCCAGAAAGCATCAAGCTCCTAAATCTGGAGCTTTGCCTCCGCAATCAGCTGGACTCAACTGACCACAAGCCAGGGCACTAAGAGCCATGTGGATGTTCTTACTGACTGCTCTCCCAAGTCACAAGATGTACCATCAAGAAATCAGCTTTCCGTACAGAAATCTAGATTTTCAAACATATCTGCTGAACAGGCCTTCCAAATTAAAAAGGCATTTGTTGGAGAAAATGAGGATTGTCTGCTGGCCCGGATCTATTCCACACACTTCTGGGAAGGTAGTAAATTTCAATACATGCATCATTTTTTCTGCTTCTTTTTGCCCCAAATGATCCATTATATGACAGTGAATCAGGAGCCTGGAATTGAGTGGTCTCCAATGCCTCTTCACATGCATACCTCAATAGCACAGCCCCCCCTGCACAGGATACAAGAGATTTAGATCTGCAGGGCTGTGCTCAGCCCCTGATGTCAGAGATGACTCAATCCAGAGGCTTGTAACTCCAAAACACATCATGGAGATTGTGAATGGAGGTGAAAAGGGAGGAAAAGAGTAGAAGGAATTAGTTTCCATGCCTCTATAAACATGTTTTCTCTATTAGATAAAAGTATTCTCATGCACATGTCAGTCATAAAGTAGAATACAAGACCAGGCTGTTCCAAAGACTACACAAGGAAGAAAAAATCTAAACATTTTAACAACGCTACGTCTGTATTTAACAGAAGTGTCAACTTTCTCCTGCATTGGACTCTCAAACCCACTTAAGTTAAACACATCGATGTGTTTTGTTTTACCCTCTGCAAGGCTGGCCCTCAGTATGAGGGTCCTGGGGGAGGTTGAGATTAGCTAGAATGTGATGAGATGGTGACAAATATCCAACACTCCCCCGCATCAACAATCCTAAATGCAACCGCAGTGGAGGAGAACGCAGCTCCAATTGGGCCGGAAAGCAAAACAAAACAAAAAAGGAGACGCGGCCAGGAAGCTGGGTATCCATTTCATGCCCCCGTCTGTTTGCCTGCCACCTGTTAGACATGATCATTACCACGCAGCAAGGCATAGGGGGCTAAGCCGGCCACATTTATATCAACAAGCTGGGATAAAACTGTCTAATTATCCCCCACGGCCTCTGGCCTGGCCCCCGACTCGGCTCCCATTTGCCAGCCTGGCCTGCAGCCAAACTCTGCAGGCTGGTATGTGAAAGCACATCCTAATGACAGCTCTCTTTCAGTCCCAGGTCTTTGTAATTGCCCTGGGTAGCTTATACACATTATGTGGAACCAGTCCAACTCAATAGTTAGAAGGTCAAGGAGAGGTTTCATGTAAGTAAGTATTGTGAATTTATTGCTGTACCTGGTCTGAATACATTACCGTCAGGTGAGAGTGTTGAGGTTCATGATGACAACCTGGCTCCATTTTGAAAGAAATTATAGTTTTTTTCCTGAACAACGATGGTGGTCTTCAACGGAGCAGCAGCAAAGTTCTGGTGCAGTTTTCAATGGCTGTATGCATGAAAATAAGTGTAACTTTCACAGAACTTCCAAGCATCTAAGCCACTTAAGACAGGGAGAGTTAAGCTTTGATGATCACCCGTGATTGAGAGCAAATGGAAACTCAATGTAAGCAATTTGCACCTGTGCGAAGCTGACTATTATCATAACAGTTTTGATGGCTACAGAAGGAATGTGTTGGGTGGGAGCGGGGGCATCCACATCCCCATGGGAGGTAGCATTAAGGTCTTAATTAGGACGCAGGGGGAATGATTCAAAGTACTCCAAGATGACGAGGGACGCAGCGATGGGAAACCAGAGATGATCGCCTTTCCTAGTTCAAGGCTAATTGCTGAAAGGGATCTGACGTGGATGTACAGGGAAACACGGACGGTATGTAATAAGATGATGTGAGGTCATCTCTAAAAGCTGTCAGACTAATTCTGTGTGTCTTTGGTAGCTTGTAGGTTGCCACTATTAAGACATCACTATAAACATCACAACATGAGTCAACAGTTGCCTATTCTAATCAACAACATTACTTTGAGTTTTTGTAGTTTATGTGGACGTACTGTATAAATTATTTTACTCTGACTGCTTTTAATAAGATCATATGTATTTCCTTTACACCATTTGGTGACTGAATTGTCACTCAGCACAAGCTGCCACATTGGCCTGTTTACTTGCAGGAATGTATTTGTCCTCAGGATCTGCGATAAAGTGGCAGCTGAAGCAGATATGATTACGACAACTAAGCAGAAACTGGAGGCTGGCCTCTGAATCAAAGACTCATCACTGCATTTACAGCCTGCTTTAGATTAGGTCAATTAATTAACAGAAAGAAATGTGCTAAAAATCAAATGTCTACTTCAACAGTTTCATCTTATTTTAATAGCTTGAAGTTGGAAGCAGATTTATTGTGTAATCCTGTTCACATAACAAGGAACATTAATGAGTAAATAATTCCTATTTGGTTAATTTGTTCATCACTATTTTGTGCAACTGTCGTCATAACTACATGACTAACACCCTTTCTTAAGAACTGGCCTGAGGAAGTGAATGATCAAACTTAATGAGCCAAACATTTAACGTCAGCCAGTGAGTCTGTTGAGGGAAAAATGAATTCCCCGGAAAAATACTTGGAGTGCAGCAGTTTACTGATGTTATGTTACACGACTCCTTTGAAAGTGCAAACTTCCAGAGTGAGTTTTGTGATAATTGAGTAAAATTCATAATACTGCATTGTAGCTTTGTGATAAGTAAATGTGCCAAAATGTAAATGTGCATATTGGTGGACTAATTATTGGTGGAAAACACTGACCAGACAAACCAATGTAACTCTGGTTCTTGAATCAGTTCTGTTCAAGATTCTTGGACCTTTGGACCTACAGAACAAGCTTGTGTCTCCACCAGTTTTAACTTTGTAGTCATAGATGCATCATCAACTGATGAAATCAGTTGTTTAACTACATTGTATAACAACAGCACTAATTTTATTGGTGAAAGTTATCACAGGGTCTTGCTGTCATTTAAATATTGCAAATACTGTAGCAGCAAGAGGATAGAAAGAAACTCTATATGATATGAACTGCATTAAACCAGAGTCGAAACACAAAAAAAGTGATCCGATTGGTTCAAGGAAAAACAGATCTCATCCAGCCGAGAACAGTCTCCTGTCACCACGACATACATGCGCAGCACATGTCTGAAGCGTAGCTGTGTTCTGCCTTAGTAGCTTGAAACAAACATAGTCGGCTAGCTGTTCTGAGGAAGCCGAGCTACAGCAGCCAACAAAAAAGAAACTCTGCTGTCATCAATTTAACTGAGTGTCTTAGGTTACCAAACAGAGCAGAAAATAATAAATGGGACATGGAGATGTAACGTTTGTGCACTTAGCAGCAACAGATTTCTTCCTATTTTCTCGTCATTGCCAAACGGCAACAAGAGCGACTCTGAGAGTATATACTACTTTTTGTGCTTTATAATGTTAAGATGGTAAAGGGCTCAGATGTCAGCGGCTGTCAGCCATCAATGATGGTATCTTCTAGTGGCTCAGCCCTACTTTGCATAGTTGGTCAGATCAATCAAAGAAAGAATTCAAGATGTGACCTTGGCCTCATGGAAACAACTATATAAACAATATATAATTTATAGCTTTCTGACAATTGTCTGACTAAAGACTATATACATTTTGCCTAGTACAGCTAAGATACCAGAAGAAAATGCTCTTCCCAGTGTGACATGGTTGGGTTGAACTATGTTACTAGATTGCTCTCTTCCTGCTTTTAGAAATCTGCAAAAGTTCTCGTGGGATAGCTGTGTGGGTAAAGCATTTGCTATTGTTAACACATTTCCAAGTAAATTGAGGGTTATTTTCATTAAAGGGTCATTGCAGAAAATCTCTATGAAATAAAATAACTATCCCTAATTGGCCTATCAAATGAATTCTTTTTTATTGACATCATTTTCAAACATTTCTTCCGGATACAACCCTTTCGGGCCACGTTTGTGTGAAGTTACGGCGCACTGCTGTTCTAGAGATCATCAGAAATGATTCCCGTGACAGTGTCCAAACTTTATAGAGTAGTATAAGGCAAGCCTGCCCTAATAAAAATACAGGTGCTTTCCTTCCTCTTTCAAAGACTTCTGCAGACTTCTGTTCAATTACAGCTAAACGGTGATATATCATTTATTTATTCTTTGACCAGCTGAGGTGACGGACAATGTAGGTTCATCTACTCCAACTCCTTTCCTCGCTGTTTGTTAATGACTTGCCAATCTTCTCCAAACATTAAAATGCTAGCTTGTACATCTCCCTGGTGAAAAAAACTGATCCCCAGCTTTGAAGCAGCTGAAGGTGCACAGGGATAAAAACTCTATACAATTTCCACATGAAATAGGAAGACAGGGGTCCACCGGGAGACACTAAATTGAAACTAAGGCTGTGCCTGATGGACCACAGGATATGCCTGCAAAATTTAGACATATCAAAATGGCGAAAAAGTCTGTTAGTGCCCATTCATATAAACTGAATGGCTTGTAATGTTCTCAGACCCTTGGAGGATACTTGCAAGGTTGAGGAAAGACTACAGGAAGAGCAGAATGGTTTTGACATAACTTTATTTTAGTGCGCTACAGGTTTTCTCTCCTCCCTGCAGTTTAATGTTGTATTCCACTGGGTCACGGAAGGAAGCAGCCCAGTAAATCCCTACTGCTCGACTTAAAAAGGAAACGGTATCTGAAGACAGGTGAAAAACTGGAAGATAAATACATCCAGGCCCCTCGCCCGTACTGTTTCTCTCCAGAGGGTCATCTCCCAGCCACACAATATAAAGGCACAGGCGTTTGGTTTAAATTTAGCCGGAGAGGAAGCTATAACGATGAAATAACACTTACGCACTTTTGAAAACATAATTCATTTTGATTAAAAACTTGCATTACATGTTACAGACTGCTGGCTGTTTTTCAGATAACCCCATCAGGCTATGGAGGTATCTGGGTTTTTCAGGCCAATTTGCAGCATTTAATTGGGAGAAAGTAACCAGGAACATTTAAAACCACACAGGAGATACTCAGGGGGGTTTGTGGGGTGGTAGGTGAATTAGGAAGTCTTCACTTAGCCAGGTTTAATGAACTGAGCCGATGTGCACCCCTGTAAGGTTTAACATTTTACATTTTTTTTATTTGGAGGAAGGAGGTTGGGGGTTGAAAGGTAAACAATGAGAAGTTCTGCAGCCGCCTCAGCTGCTCCCAGTGCGCTTCAAAGGGGTTTCCATATGTTTTCAAGATTTGAACCAAACTCCGGTATCACCATTTACACTCAAGTTAGTGTGTTTTTCCTTTTTCCCCCCTACAGTTGTATTCACTTTAAACTGCCCTAATTTACTTGAGAAAAAAGCAAGGAAATAAAAATGATTTGGAAATAAAATAAATACTGTTCTCACTGACAACCACACATTTGAAAATTATATGCCATGTCTTTTACAGATCTCGAGGGCTTTCTGTCCACAGCTCTGTGTTATTGTGTTTCTAAGACTGTCCTGCTGTAGGTTAGTAATCACTACCAGGGTGTGTCTGTTCAGGGGATAAAACATCCACCATCTGCTCAGCTCCAAGAGCTTGTCATGGTAAGATGAATACTAGTGTAGTAGTGTGTAGATGGTATCCAAAACATCAGTGAGTGGTTTATGGTGTCATCTACTTAGAATCCAACTGACGGCGTAATAAAGAGATTAAAGTTGGGAAATGCATGTCCCAGACAGGCTCGGTTGATCTAAGTCCAGGGATCGAAACTAGTGTACTTTGCCTGAGTATTTCCATTTTCTGGTACTTTATACTTCCACTGTGCTGCATTTTGGAGGCAAATGTTGTACTTTTTACTCAACTTCTTTATTTAATAACTTTAGTTACAACTTACTTTGCAATTTGAATGCTGTGTCAGAGCCAAAGTAGCACATTTCTAAATGGCTTATCACATTAAAAAAATATATAATATTGCATACATATATAGTATGCACATACATACATGTAAATATACTGTATGTAAAATTTACTTTTACTTGTACTTTTGATACTCAAGTACATTTGAAATCAGATACTTCAAGACTTTAATTCAAGTACTATTTTTTTGAGCGACTTTCACTTTTATGGAAGTAATAACGTAAACATGATATCTTTTGTTTTTATGACTTTTGTGTGCTTTTTACAACTGCTACTTTCTGAAAAGTTGCCCAAGAAGGTTTATTATCTGCCTGTTCTCAGCCATGTCCTTTCTAGCTGTCCATTTGTTGATTTCATTGGTTGGTTTGTGAGCTAGATTACACAAAAACAGATTTCCACGAAATCTGGATGGAGATGGGACTAGTTTGCGCTTGTTAAAAAAAGTGAAACTCACAATATAGTCTGTATGTTGCTGCAAAGCAGACCGGTGCTCAGATGATTTAATAGAATAGTTTCATTGTCATCTTGCCTTTGAGCTGAGTTCATTATTCTTTACTTAAAGGTAATCAGTGAGGCTCCCTGCTACATGAACTGCCAACACAATATTTACATATCTGCTTTAATCATTGCGGTTCATTTATTTTTTACCCTATTACAATAAACATGCTGGAGTATTACCAGCTGGCTAATAGAACGGAGATTAAAAAAAACTGCTGTATAAACTAAAATATAGTCAATTGCTTTGGTATGAGGAATTTCTACCCAAATACAACAGACAGCAAGCAGAACATGGCCAGAGGCCATGTATTTAGAAACTGTATATCATCAGGACCATGTCAGCGATTTTGCAGGGGTCAACAGATCACGATTCAGAGGTCTCACAGAACAGGAGGGATCCAGATATCTCACAGAAGTTCAGAATAACATTATGACAATATATATTTAACATGCTGAAGGACAAAAGGAGGCCTGCCATAATCTCTGAACAAGATGTAAACCAAATGTGCAGAAAAGCATAAAAAGAACCATGAAACCCAAGTGTTTCAATGTCCAAACATGCCATGACCGGACCATCTGTTTTTCCCTCGTACATTGGGAAGCCAATGGAGAGGTCCACAGTGATGCGTAACCTCAATAAATATCAAATCCCCAGAGACATGCCTCAATTTGTCCACTGGTGATTCATCTGGGAACTAATAGTGGAAGACAATAACCAGCGAGAGGGACCATCTGAAAGACATCAGTAAACATGTGCGTAAATCACACTGACCCAAAGCGACGGTAGGAAAAGTCTCTCCACAAAATCATCTTGTGGCTGGATGAGTACAGGGCTGGCGGCAGGACGATGTTAGGGCTATTCCCAGATTCTTAATGTCTTGGTCTGTATGAATTATGAGACCTTGTCCTTTCAGTGACCTCACAAGTAATTATGCATTCTCCGAACAAGCGAACCATCAGTGTACACAAAAGTACAGTAGGCGTGACAACTGTTTTCTGCCAATTGAGTCTAAATCAGCTGTACAGCTCCACCTGAATTCACCTGTTATGCACCTGGACTTCTTTACGACTTGGAAAGTGACTTCTGGATGCGATTTTATATCCTCTTTTTTTCTCAGAGAATGGTAAGATATGTGTCATTGTAGTGGTGCACATATGGATTATGGGTGAAAAAATGTTACATCACTCTTTTTTCCCTTCACATAAGACACAGATTGAATGATTTATGGCAGACAGTCCATGGGGATACATGTTTAAATTCATATCTGACTTTAAATATGGTATATCACTTTTGGCATCTATAACTACAGCTGTCATAACTTTTCCACCCACGGCAATGTGCTCTGCCAAATGCTAGCAGAGAGGACCAAAGTCAGCTTTAGTGTTATTTTGTGAACATGGCAACTGAAAAGAAGTTGGACAAGACAGATGGACTGTGCTATGAAAAGATACAAAAGTATAAATGTTTTTTTAAGCCCTGAGATACATTGTTGTCGAGTCCCAATAAGCCACACCCCCTCGGTTACAGTTGCGCTGTCCGCTGTTCTGAGGTGCATCAGATAACATCAACACGATACCTGACTATATTGTAAAAATGGAGCTTACATAAGTGATGCAAGTGAAGTATGTTAGGTATTCAAAGGTATAATATATGTAAGCGTTTTGGTTTAAAACATGCAAAAATCAACAGAGCAGAATGTAAAGAAATTAGAGTTTTGACATTATAATAATGACAGATGTAATCCAATCCATCTTCATCATACTACTCCATTACTCCATACTACTACACTGTGTAACCGTCGCAGTTAAGTTAGGTTTAGACGCCAAGATTTCTTGGCCGGTTGAGGAAAAGATCATGGCTTTGCTTTAAATATGTATGTAAATTGTTGCATAAGTAAGTTCCAGTAAGCAAAGTAGTATAAAGAGTGACAATTTCTGCCTAAATATACATTTTCAAAAATGTCTATAAACTACAAATAAGTGGCCTAAAACACTCGTTTGGTCGCCACAAACAGTGCTGGTCTCCTTAAAATATCCAGTTGTTTCAAACTTCAAGCTGAAAAGCAGACTCAAACCGTGGTCTCTGGCTTGGCAGATATATCATCTCAAACTCCACCACCATCCCCTCCACCTCTTGACATTAAAGTCAGTAAGTCACGTGTAATAAGAATCTGATATGACACGTTTTGTTGAAATGTCAATTATATGAAAAGGTTATCCTGCTGCCTGGGCTGAATTCCGCTGGAGTTAATTTCCTATGTGAAACTGAGTTATTTCAACCCAAACTTTGTTTTCTTTCTATATTCCGCAATTCATAAATATTACACATTAGTCGGAGAACAGAGACATATGAATCTGCTGTCTGTAGAGCCAGACTTGTTTGCATACTAATTTAGCAAGGTTAACATGTTAACAGCCTCAGCAATAGCTCTACTTTATGCAATGATATTAAGTTAGTATGCTGCATGCTAATGTTTGCAGCTTGTGTTAAAGCAGACTGGCAAATAGACAATTGCAGTGTGTACATTAACTCCAGACATACTTTTAGTTATTGCTGTTTCTTAAATCAGAGAATATGATCAATGCCAATGAGGGCTAAAAGTGAGTAATTTCAGCCTTGAGTTACTCCTTCAGCAGTAGACATATTAACACTCAGCTGTAAACACCCATGCACATGAAAAACGTCACACCCGTATATCAACATTCATCTAATCCATATGCAGTGACAATTTTATTGAGCTCATAAAATGCTCGCAACTGCCCTTAAGCACATTGTATTTTCAGCAGGCGTTTTAAAAAGGCTTAAATTACACTCAAACAGCATCAAGATGAATGGATTGGCAGCACCGATGTGAGTGCATTTTTTTCTTTTCGAGACAGGGAATTTTCCTCCTCACAGCCCTGCCAAGAGCAGGAGGGGAAAATCAACTCCATTCAACTATTTGTCAACTCCCTTTAGAAACATTTAATAGTAATAAAATTTATGGCTCCAGTTTCCAAAGGATACTGCCAGTGAAGTTCATCTCTACGAAAGCAGTTGTAAATGCTACCATTGTTTCAGATTTTGATTTATGATTAGACCTTTTGCTGAGGTTTCAGAGTATAAATATTGAAGCCTGTAGGTAGAGTATGAATATAATGTATGCATGCATTTATGTATCTATCCATCCATGCATCTATCTGCTGGCCTGTCTGTCTATTCAGTCAATTCCATACTGTCCACGAGGAATAGAGGTTGGGAAGATACACTCTCCTGTCTGTAGGATGAGCAACGACAGTACCAGACAACGCTCAGGAATCCACTGAAGCTGCGCTTCCAAAATGGAGTTGCCATATGGCAGCGGCGCTTAAATGTTGCCTCGAGACAGGTTACAGCATGAACTCATATGTCATGTCTGTCAGTTACATCGAATTGTTATTACAACTTTGATAAAGCCTTCATGCATTGGGGTGATATAAGAAGACCAGAGTCATCATTTTGAGGACAAAGTCGAGTCATTTCATCACTCAGGCTATGTGATTTCCTCATTCTCTCCTCTTCAATGACTTTTGGGCTCTCTTTTCCATTATTCCATTACTGTATAATTCATGAAATATTATAAAATATGTTAGTCATACTATGGATCACAGTTCAAAGTGTAAAACTTTTATTGGACAGTGTAGAATTGCCTATAATAAGGTCATTAAAACATGGCGTAGTGGACTGTGAATCCGACAGTATGAAGGGGAAAAGGGAATCATGGTCAGAGTGAGTTATGGACCATCGAGGAGCAGTAAAAGCCAGTGATGAATTAGGATGTATTTCTATTTTTTTCCTCTCCCTTTTTCATCCTGACATAGGGAAGGAAATGCTCTTTGTTTTCTTAAGGATGTGCAATTTTCTTCTCTTCATCCCGTTCGAATCCTCCTGCCGAATCCTCAAGCCATCAAATTGAGGATTTAAAAGGCCTTTGGCGGCAGTTATGGCTCCCTGTAGAAGCTTCCTCCCGATGCTGAGTGGCGACTCTGTAAGGTCAGGAAGGAAAACCGACCAATTTGTAGGAAAAAAAAGAGAGGATATTCCAAAAACCCTGGCAAAACGTCCGCAATTCAGTTTCATATGGAGCATCAATCAAGCCTGTTGCTCTCTTTGCTGTAATTACCGGGAAATGTTATAAATTTTGTGCAGATTCTGAATGGAGAGTTGAAAACATCGAGGGATCAATGCTTCTTTTGTAACAGGAGAGTGTGAGTCATTCAATAAAATGAATTCCGTGTCTACATTTACAAAAGATCAAATATTGTTTTGTGGTTATCACACTTAATTCATATATATATATATATATATAAATATATGTATAAAAATATGAACACTTCATTTGTTTTCTGTTAACATTTAAATGCAAATGACTTTATTTCATCCATCAAAATAAAGATGATTTTTCCATTTTGTTAAAGGTGCAATATGCAAGAATTTCAGTTGAAAACAACTATAATTAAAGCTGCAAGCAGCGATGAACGGGCCCTCGCAGTACACGTGTGTCGGGCCTGCTGCGTCCCCGGCCCCATTGCCCGACTATTGCGTACGCATGTCTTAACTGTCTGTGTTTCGGACAGTGCAGAAAGTGGTTAAATGTCATTTCCTGTGTTCAATATGTGGCGCTATGACTATGACTGTATATTGGCCTGTGTTCAGGGCTGGACTCATATGAAATGTGTGACGTTTGGTCCAGATAGGAATGAGGAAGTTGTTCCTTTATGATTTGGTGGCCTGCTCTTGCTGGTATGAAATAATGTACGCTGAAGTCAGAAGAACTCCCTGTATTTTACATGAATAAAAAATGACCCACAGGTGAAAAATCTGTCAAAGTACTTTGTGGTCAGTTGTGTTTTGATTATTGATTGGCGGCGACGCTGTCAGAGGGTGTGTTTTTCATTTAGTTGCATGACATCTTGTAGTGTATGATATGAAGGAAAAAAGCTATAAATGTCATGTTAATAGGATGTTTGTCTGAATTCCTGTGTTCAGTAGGTGGCGCGATGGATATGACACAGTATTGATGCATGAAGGTATTCGAACGACATTGTACACATGTGTGATGAATTTGGTGTACATGTGAAATTGTATGTTGAAGTTGAATGACTTGATGCTTTATGGTGTAACCCCTCTTGCACCTAAGTCTTTAAGCTAGTATGTTTATAAAACCAAGAGGCAGGGGTCATTATCTATTTTAGATTCGATGAGAAGATTGGTTATTATCTTTCCTGGTATACTGTAAGGATAGACCTGTAATATCCACCCCAAATAACTCACACGACAACCGACTGGCGATTTAGGTTGAAGAAAATGTATATTGAAACCAAAAACTTATGGAGTCAGTATTCCACAATGCATATATCACTAGAAATATGATGGAATGAAAAAAAATACTGCTAATGCACGAAAGTACCACACTTCTAGTAATAGTAATAAACAATTTAGTATGATAACACAGTAATATAGTTAAATTCACAAAGAACCTTAAACCTTCAATATCTTTTTTCTTTGAATTCTGGTGAGCCACAAGTGGATTTCTTAAATGAAATTGTACCAAAAAACCCTCTGAGATCTCAGGAAAAAAAGTAAATAAAAAAAAAATATAAAAAATTATAAAAAATTGAGTCCACCCAGGAAGTCCTACCACCCCAATGGATGTCAGATGAGGCAGTCCAGGAAGAGTATTGCAGGATGGAATGGCGATGTGAATGATGATCCCCTGGCAGAAGATGGAAAGCAACCAGGATGGAGATATGGACAGATGACGGTCCTCTGAAGGGCTCCACAAAAAACCAGCCTACACAACGTGCAGGAAAAATATTCATTAGCAGCTCCCATGAATGTATAAAACCTAGAGCTACTACAACACAAGCTACAATACCTTAAAAAACAGGAATTCACATTGTGTCCCTGAGCCTACAGCTCACAGTGCAACTCATATACATTCGACTTAAACTACAAGGTTAAGGGCTAAGCAGAATTCACACAGCACATACACACTTATCACATGTTCATATAGTCATGTTACCACCTTTTCAACAATATCCCGACTGGTTTTTTGATAAAAGTTCAAGGCTAATCTCTGTAGTTTTAGCAGCGCGCAACAAATCGCTAATACAGTTAGCATGCTAGCGTATCATGCTGAGCAGCGGCCACAACTCACCGGAATATCAATCAATAGTTCAACTGAGTTCAACGGAGTTCTACACGATGTCCACAGCTTCTCAATCGTCTCAATGTTTATCAATGTTTACTTTCTATTTCAGTTATCAACTTTCTGACTCAGTTTTATCAAGGTACAGCTATGTAGTTTCTCCAACATTCACACGAACTGCCTAGCAGGCAAGAAGAAGAACAAAGATCTCATGTGCGAGTAAGATGATGACTCTTAGCGTTTTTCTTCTCACCTAAAAGAGTGTATTGACTGCGCCTCTGCTGCCACCTTGTGACCAAATTGGGAATAGGTTATTTCTTTAAAAAACTAAATTTAACAACAAAACACATGGAATGCAGCTTAATTTTCCAAAATAATGGAGGTAATAGCCTGGAAGATTTACTACCTGGGTTACACCCTCCCCCTCTTAACTGCATGAGTCCCTTCATGCAACTAAACTCTGGAAGGAACTTGATAGTGGTTGCTGGATACTGGGGAAAGGATATCTTGCAGGCTTTCAATTAAGGAGCAAATGGCAAGAATCAGGGGTTTTCCCAGCTCATCATAGGTAAACTTATGTGGCTGGTGTCTCTCCCTGTGAGAACGCCTGGGCTCACTTAATCTGCTCTCAGGAATGACATTCAAATCCTCTTCAGGTTCTTGAGAGACAATGTCATGATGCTGGTTAGGCAGAGTTGTGTCATTGTCCTTACGATTGGGTGAGACATTTCGGTTCCTTTCCTCTTCACGTGATATGTCACACTCCGGGATTTCTACGACGACATGATCCCTTGACTGAGGAAAAGGCTGATCCACATCACTACTTGTCTCAATCAGTAACTCGGGGGGTTTAACTGATTGGTCAGAAGTCATCCGGTCAGATGTGAGTGAATGCTGTGTACTAAACTCAGGAGCCTCAGGGTTCAGTGGGATTAGGGGTTGTCTTTGCAGTGTACTTTCTATTTCCTGTACATAAGGGCCCCATGTAGCGAACTGTGGGGGTCCTTCAAAGAGATAAGTTTCCTCCTCTTCATCTGTCAAATTGCCTTCTGAATTATCATTTTCCGTCTGTAGATCTCTTCTCTTACCGCTTCTCAAAGGCATTTTCTTTGCTTTGTCTAGCCGGGGCCCCTGCTCTGGAGTTTTCTCAACAGGCAGAAACCCACAAGGCAATAACAAGTCTCTGTGAAGGGTACGGTGTGGACCACTGCCTCTCTCTGGCTTGACAACATACACAGGGCCACCATCAATTCGCTTCACAACAATATGGATGGGTTTTTCCCACTTGTCTGCCAATTTATGTTTCCCTCGAATGTTGACATTCCTGATTAGGACGCGGTCCCCTTCAACCAACTCAGCAGCTCTGACTTTAGCATCAAATCGCAGCTTGTTTCTCTCTCCAGTCTTTTTAGAGTTTTCCGCAGCCAGAGTGTAGCTCTCCTGG
Organism: Diplodus puntazzo; assembly: GCA_963678695.2. Taxonomy (NCBI): domain Eukaryota; kingdom Metazoa; phylum Chordata; class Actinopteri; order Spariformes; family Sparidae; genus Diplodus; species Diplodus puntazzo. The sequence goes on from OZ023172.1 coordinate 15,085,821, forward strand.
AGACGCTGGCGCAAGTTCTGAACATATTCTGAATGGGTTTTATGGGTCTCATTTGGATTGTCGATGCCCAGGATGAGATCAACTGGGAGGGTTGGCTGCCTGCCGAACATCAACTCATATGGTGAATATCCTGTTGTATCATTTCTCGTACAATTGTACGCATGTACAAGGGGTTTGACGAAATCTCTCCAGTGTTGTTTGTCTTTTTCCTCTAGGGTTCCGAGCATGCTTAACAGGGTCCTGTTAAAGCGCTCAACAGGATTTCCCTGGGGGTGATACGGTGTAGTACGCACCTTTTCTGCTCCAATCAGCGAACACAGCTCTCTGATTGTGCGAGACTCAAAGTCCCTTCCCTGATCACTGTGAAGGCGACTTGGGAAGCCGTAGTGGACAAGGAAATTCTCCCACAGAGCCTTGGCGACAGTCCTAGCCTTTTGATCCTTTGTTGGCACTGCCACCGCAAACTTTGTGAAATGGTCAGTGATGACCAAAATGTTCCTGGTGTCATGGCTGTCAGGTTCAAGGGACAGATAGTCCATGCAGACCAATTCTAATGGGTAAGTTGTTCTGATGTTCACCATTGGTGCTGCTTTCTGTGGTTGGGCTTTTCTCCTGAAACATCTCTCGCAGGTTTGGCATTTCTTTTCGATGGATTCTTTCATTCTCGGCCAATAAAATCTGGCTCGAGCGAGACTTAGCACACGCTCAGCTCCGAGATGACCAACTTCATCATGTAAGCCTTGCAGAGCTCTGTCTCTATGCTGCTCAGGCAACACAAGCTGATGGATCATGTCTCCTCGATCAAGGCACCGTCTGTAAAGGATTCCTTCCCTGAGCTCGAGCTTGTTCCACTCTCTGAGTAGCAACTTGACTTCAGGCTGCTCATCACTCAGGGTTTTGAAGCTGGGCTTCTGTGCACTTTCCACCAGTTTAACTACCCTGTTAATTGATGGATCCTGACTCTGTGCTTCACGCCAACTCTCTCTTGTCATCCCAGGTAAGCTGGTTTGGCCTTGGCCGGCAAACAGATCTGGGACTGAGGAAGCATCTACTGCAAGAGACTCTGCAAGAACAGGGAGTTGTGAGGAAACAGAGTGATGTTGACATACTGCAGATATTACAGCAGCTGGGATCTCTCGTTTCTCCCCCTCTAAGATTCGTTGTGTCATTTCACTTATCCTTTCCTTCTCCTGCAGGAAATCCTCATCCTCCCGAGGTGCGTCCTGTGGCCGTCGGGACAGACCATCCGCATCACCGTTAGCATTTCCTGCTCGATACTTGATGTTAAATCTGAAGGTTGAAAGGGCCGCCAACCAGCGGTGTCCAGCGGCGTCGAGCTTAGCAGAGGTGAGGACATAGGTGAGCGGATTATTATCTGTCAGAACAGTGAAATCAGTGCCGTAGAGGAAATCATGGAACTTTTCGCAGATGGCCCACTTCAAGGCTAGATATTCTAGTTTATGCGTTGGGTAATTTCTCTCGCTCTTTGATAAGCCTCTGCTGGCATAGGCTATTACGCGGAGCTTTTCATCTTGCTCCTGATAAAGAGCAGCTCCCAGCCCCTCACAGCAAGCGTCTGTGTGTAACACATATGGGAGCTTGGGATCTGCGAAAGCAAGAACGGGAGCAGACGTTAGCTTGTCAATCAATGTTCTGAAAGCAGATTCACATTCAGGCGTCCACTCTGCATCGAAGGGGGCTTGAGGATTTACAAAGTTCTTTGGCCTGTCTCTTTTATAGACTTTGCCTCTCTTTTTGGGTGGATAGTACCCAACAGTGAGAGAGTTGAGGGGTTTGGCGATCTTAGAATAGCCCTCCACAAAACGCCTATAATATCCCGAGAAGCCTAGGAAACGCTTCAGCTCCTCTCTGTTCCCAGGACGGGGCCAATCTCTGAGTGCAGATACTTTGTCTGGGTCAGTATGGACTCCTTGGGCATCTACCACGTGGCCAAGGTATTTTACAGATGACTTAAAAAACTGACACTTCTCGGGAGACAATTTCAGACCATAGTCTCTGAGACGATGTAGCACCCTCATGAGTCTCTCCTCATGCTCTTCAAGGGTCTCGGAAAAGACAATGAGGTCATCTAAAAATACAAGAACCTCGCTCAAGTGCAGGTCTCCAACACACTTTTCCATAAGGCGTTGGAAGGTGCTAGGAGCGTTGGTCACACCTTGCGGCATACGATTGAACTCGTAGAAACCTAGGGGACATGTGAATGCGGTCTTATGCTTATCTACCTCTGCCATCTCTACCTGGTAGTAGCCGGACTTGAGGTCCATTACTGAGAACCACCTTGCACCACTCAGGGCTGAGAATATCTCCTCAATGTTGGGAAGGGCATATGCATCTTTTATAGTGCGGTTGTTCAGCTTCCTAAAATCAATACATAGTCTGATTTTCCCATTTTTTTTCTTCACTACTACCACTGGTGATGCAAACGGACTCTCGGACTCTCTTATTATTCCAGCATCCAAGAGCTCCCTTAGGTGCTGCTTTACAGCTTCCCTATCACTGGGGTGTATCGGCCTTGATCGCTCTTTGAAAGGTGTCTGGTCATGCAACCGAATATGGTGTTTCACACCAGTTGTGTGACCAAAGGAGAGCTCGTCAACTGCAAAGACCTCTGGGATGGAGTTCAGCTTGACTGTAATACGTCGTTTCCACTCCTCAGACATGGGTGCATCATCGAGATTGAATGCAAGCTCCTCGCTTGGTGTCTGAGAGTTGGTGGGCACAGACTGATGGGGGTTTAGGGGCTTTACACTCTGAGCGGCAGATACTTCGCCAATGACACACTTTGGAGGTAGAGTAATACTGTGATCTGTTGTATTTCTGAGAATAACAGGGATCTTGCTTGAAGCTTTACAGTTGATATTCATAAGTGCACACTCAAGAAACAAACCACCAGGAAGGGAAAAAGACTCAGGGGGCTCAAGAATGAAAGAGTTGTGTGGATTTCCTTGACCCACTCGGACATCTCCAAACACACACAACTTGTGCCTTGCTGGAACGGTGATGGGTTTCTTCCCATGCAACTTGACAGGACAGGTTTTGGTTTCATTTTCATGCAGTTGAGCAACATGGTGGAGGAGTAATGCAAAACTGTCTGACCTCCTCAGGAATGTTGGCCTGTCATGATCTATGCCACATTGGTAGAGCTGCAGCAAAACATTTGTGCCTACCAACACTGGTATTCTGCTATTAAATTGGCACTCTGGGACAATGAGGGCTAGAGCAGTTAACTGTTCCTCCATGCCGGTAACACTGCTAGGAAAAGTCAGGAGAACTTCCACATAGCCCTGATAGGGCACAGGCTGACCCCCGGCCCCTTCAACCTCAAGCAAATGACTGATGGGCTTAATGGGGAGGGAAGCCAGGTGTCTGGAATGGAAAGTCTCTGAAATAGTCGTGACCTGAGATCCGGTATCAAGGATAGATTCACATCGTACATCTCCCACGTAGACTGTAGAGACACAGCGGGGGCCCACAAGCCCAAGAGGTAAGGTGTGATTGAGACCATCGCAGCTTTCAGGGCTTTTGGCTCTTGGCTCCTCTTTAACATTGTGGGTCATTACTATGGGACTTATCTGATTGATGTCCTCAGCTCCTGGTCGTCCCGAAGCAGGAGCCTCTACAAGTTTAAAGATGCTTTGCGGGCTGCCTGCTGGGCCCAGAATCTGTCGCGTTTGTCTCTGAGCTCTCCATTCTTTTTTCGGACAAGGTCAGGGTTGGGGCTGTTAGTACAGTTTGCTGCTATGTGGCCGGTTTCCCCACACTTAAAGCAGAACCATGGTTTCGGTGGAGTGGCAGTTCGGGATGTCGAATCAGGATTTGTGACATAGGCTGCTAAATGTTCACTTTGTAAGGGTGATTCTTTTCTTGTAGAACTACTTGGCACCTCTTCATGTGTGAGCTTGATTCTCTCTTTGTGTACAAGTTGTGCCACTTGTTTCCGGAGTTCAGCTACTTCCTTTTCAAGTTTAGAACTTGCATCATGCTTCTTAGGATCTGTGGAAGCAGGTTCCTCGTCGAATACTGGCATGCTCAAGACTGAGTGAACATGTGTTGCAGCCTTAGTGCTTCCCAGATGTTTTTTCATCCGGTCCATCTTGGCTGCACGCCGGTCCTCTTCTGTTCTCAAAAGCAACAATAGTTCAGGGAAAGATGGGGGATTGGGTTTTCGATGCTCAAGTTGAAGGCCGATGATTAAGCTCTGGTCCCAGCACCCTCTACAGAATTGCCTGAGTAAGTACTTGTCGGACTCTGTGACTGAAACTCCCCCTCTGGAGATGGCTTTGGTGAGAAGGGTTTGGAGACGGTTCAAGTAAACAGAGGGCTTCTCCCCAGCATTCTGGTTGGAGCCCAAGAAGGTTGCAAATAGCTCTTCACCATCCTCTACCACGCCAAATGCTGATTCGAGCTGAGTGAGGTAAGCCTCAGGGGTTGCATTTGTTCCAAGCGGCTTGACAATATCAGCAGCTGGGCTGAGCAGGCTCTCTAGTATTCTTCTCACCTTTTGAGAGACAGACAATGAAGCATCATTACAGAGAAGGTCTACCTGAATGCGCCAGGCATCATAATCAACTTCCCCATTTGGCTTTGGTAGTCGCCCTGAGAAGGTTCTCACTCTGCTTTGGCTGTAGCCGGATGGCGTTGTGTCATTACGAATGAAATGTTCAACAATGACTTTCTGAACTTGAGGTGGATTTATTGTGCCCTCGTCAAAGAAAGTGGGAGCTTTGGGAGCATTGGGAGGGAGAGTACTGGCAACCAGATTGGGTGGGTTTAGCTCTGGTGTGTCACCACTAGCTGTTTGGCCATGCTGATCTAAAGCCTCAAAATGGGTATCGGGACTCTGTGGCGGGGCAGAATCAGGCTGGACATGTTGCAAATCATGCTGAAGCATATCCCAAAAGCCAGCTTTACTTTTCCCGGCAAGAGTGCTCAGTTCAGCCAAACATCGCTGGGCTAATTCCCTCCCTAGGTCCTCTTGACACACCTCACGAATGCTTCTCACATGCCAGGTGAGAGTGGGATCATAAGGGCTTGGTAGGTTGCCAAGGTTGGCAGGATTGAGTCTTGATATTGTTTGTTCTGATGAGTACTGTATAAGGGTTCGACCTTTTGGCTTGTCTGGTTTATCAGGGACCCTGACAATTTTTTCAATGTCCCCATTTACTTTAAAAAAGTCATTTATCTCTTTATCAGTGCATGGTTCATCGATTCCTGTGACATAAAGGCAACTAGGCCCATGCAAGTCGAATTGGTTGCAAAGATCCATTTTATACTGACTGTTTGTTCAGTTAAATGTATTCTGTTTTTAACAGCGTTTTTAACAACTACACAACCATAAATTCAGTTTGAGCGTATATTGGTTTGTTAAATTATGTCTGCAAAATATTTGGGGTGGAAACTATTTTAAATCTACACCAATCTCCTGGCTAGCTCGCCACTTTTGTAACCCCTCTTGCACCTAAGTCTTTAAGCTAGTGTGTTTATAAAACCAAGAGGCAGGGGTCATTATCTATTTTAGATTCGATGAGAAGATTGGTTATTATCTTTCCTGGTATACTGTAAGGATAGACCTGTAATATCCACCCCAAATAACTCACACGACAACCGACTGGCGATTTAGGTTGAAGAAAATGTATATTGAAACCAAAAACTTATGGAGTCAGTATTCCACAATGCATATATCACTAGAAATATGATGGAATGAAAAAAAAAATACTGCTAATGCACGAAAGTACCACACTTCTAGTAATAGTAATAAACAATTTAGTATGATAACACAGTAATATAGTTAAATTCACAAAGAACCTTAAACCTTCAATATCTTTTTTCTTTGAATTCTGGTGAGCCACAAGTGGATTTCTTAAATGAAATTGTACCAAAAAACCCTCTGAGATCTCAGGAAAAAAAGTAAATAAAAAAAAAATATAAAAAATTATAAAAAATTGAGTCCACCCAGGAAGTCCTACCACCCCAATGGATGTCAGATGAGGCAGTCCAGGAAGAGTATTGCAGGATGGAATGGCGATGTGAATGATGATCCCCTGGCAGAAGATGGAAAGCAACCAGGATGGAGATATGGACAGATGACGGTCCTCTGAAGGGCTCCACAAAAAACCAGCCTACACAACGTGCAGGAAAAATATTCATTAGCAGCTCCCATGAATGTATAAAACCTAGAGCTACTACAACACAAGCTACAATACCTTAAAAAACAGGAATTCACATTGTGTCCCTGAGCCTACAGCTCACAGTGCAACTCATATACATTCGACTTAAACTACAAGGTTAAGGGCTAAGCAGAATTCACACAGCACATACACACTTATCACATGTTCATATAGTCATGTTACCACCTTTTCAACAATATCCCGACTGGTTTTTTGATAAAAGTTCAAGGCTAATCTCTGTAGTTTTAGCAGCGCGCAACAAATCGCTAATACAGTTAGCATGCTAGCGTATCATGCTGAGCAGCGGCCACAACTCACCGGAATATCAATCAATAGTTCAACTGAGTTCAACGGAGTTCTACACGATGTCCACAGCTTCTCAATCGTCTCAATGTTTATCAATGTTTACTTTCTATTTCAGTTATCAACTTTCTGACTCAGTTTTATCAAGGTACAGCTATGTAGTTTCTCCAACATTCACACGAACTGCCTAGCAGGCAAGAAGAAGAACAAAGATCTCATGTGCGAGTAAGATGATGACTCTTAGCGTTTTTCTTCTCACCTAAAAGAGTGTATTGACTGCGCCTCTGCTGCCACCTTGTGACCAAATTGGGAATAGGTTATTTCTTTAAAAAACTAAATTTAACAACAAAACACATGGAATGCAGCTTAATTTTCCAAAATAATGGAGGTAATAGCCTGGAAGATTTACTACCTGGGTTACACCCTCCCCCTCTTAACTGCATGAGTCCCTTCATGCAACTAAACTCTGGAAGGAACTTGATAGTGGTTGCTGGATACTGGGGAAAGGATATCTTGCAGGCTTTCAATTAAGGAGCAAATGGCAAGAATCAGGGGTTTTCCCAGCTCATCATAGGTAAACTTATGTGGCTGGTGTCTCTCCCTGTGAGAACGCCTGGGCTCACTTAATCTGCTCTCAGGAATGACATTCAAATCCTCTTCAGGTTCTTGAGAGACAATGTCATGATGCTGGTTAGGCAGAGTTGTGTCATTGTCCTTACGATTGGGTGAGACATTTCGGTTCCTTTCCTCTTCACGTGATATGTCACACTCCGGGATTTCTACGACGACATGATCCCTTGACTGAGGAAAAGGCTGATCCACATCACTACTTGTCTCAATCAGTAACTCGGGGGGTTTAACTGATTGGTCAGAAGTCATCCGGTCAGATGTGAGTGAATGCTGTGTACTAAACTCAGGAGCCTCAGGGTTCAGTGGGATTAGGGGTTGTCTTTGCAGTGTACTTTCTATTTCCTGTACATAAGGGCCCCATGTAGCGAACTGTGGGGGTCCTTCAAAGAGATAAGTTTCCTCCTCTTCATCTGTCAAATTGCCTTCTGAATTATCATTTTCCGTCTGTAGATCTCTTCTCTTACCGCTTCTCAAAGGCATTTTCTTTGCTTTGTCTAGCCGGGGCCCCTGCTCTGGAGTTTTCTCAACAGGCAGAAACCCACAAGGCAATAACAAGTCTCTGTGAAGGGTACGGTGTGGACCACTGCCTCTCTCTGGCTTGACAACATACACAGGGCCACCATCAATTCGCTTCACAACAATATGGATGGGTTTTTCCCACTTGTCTGCCAATTTATGTTTCCCTCGAATGTTGACATTCCTGATTAGGACGCGGTCCCCTTCAACCAACTCAGCAGCTCTGACTTTAGCATCAAATCGCAGCTTGTTTCTCTCTCCAGTCTTTTTAGAGTTTTCCGCAGCCAGAGTGTAGCTCTCCTGGAGACGCTGGCGCAAGTTCTGAACATATTCTGAATGGGTTTTATGGGTCTCATTTGGATTGTCGATGCCCAGGATGAGATCAACTGGGAGGGTTGGCTGCCTGCCGAACATCAACTCATATGGTGAATATCCTGTTGTATCATTTCTCGTACAATTGTACGCATGTACAAGGGGTTTGACGAAATCTCTCCAGTGTTGTTTGTCTTTTTCCTCTAGGGTTCCGAGCATGCTTAACAGGGTCCTGTTAAAGCGCTCAACAGGATTTCCCTGGGGGTGATACGGTGTAGTACGCACCTTTTCTGCTCCAATCAGCGAACACAGCTCTCTGATTGTGCGAGACTCAAAGTCCCTTCCCTGATCACTGTGAAGGCGACTTGGGAAGCCGTAGTGGACAAGGAAATTCTCCCACAGAGCCTTGGCGACAGTCCTAGCCTTTTGATCCTTTGTTGGCACTGCCACCGCAAACTTTGTGAAATGGTCAGTGATGACCAAAATGTTCCTGGTGTCATGGCTGTCAGGTTCAAGGGACAGATAGTCCATGCAGACCAATTCTAATGGGTAAGTTGTTCTGATGTTCACCATTGGTGCTGCTTTCTGTGGTTGGGCTTTTCTCCTGAAACATCTCTCGCAGGTTTGGCATTTCTTTTCGATGGATTCTTTCATTCTCGGCCAATAAAATCTGGCTCGAGCGAGACTTAGCACACGCTCAGCTCCGAGATGACCAACTTCATCATGTAAGCCTTGCAGAGCTCTGTCTCTATGCTGCTCAGGCAACACAAGCTGATGGATCATGTCTCCTCGATCAAGGCACCGTCTGTAAAGGATTCCTTCCCTGAGCTCGAGCTTGTTCCACTCTCTGAGTAGCAACTTGACTTCAGGCTGCTCATCACTCAGGGTTTTGAAGCTGGGCTTCTGTGCACTTTCCACCAGTTTAACTACCCTGTTAATTGATGGATCCTGACTCTGTGCTTCACGCCAACTCTCTCTTGTCATCCCAGGTAAGCTGGTTTGGCCTTGGCCGGCAAACAGATCTGGGACTGAGGAAGCATCTACTGCAAGAGACTCTGCAAGAACAGGGAGTTGTGAGGAAACAGAGTGATGTTGACATACTGCAGATATTACAGCAGCTGGGATCTCTCGTTTCTCCCCCTCTAAGATTCGTTGTGTCATTTCACTTATCCTTTCCTTCTCCTGCAGGAAATCCTCATCCTCCCGAGGTGCGTCCTGTGGCCGTCGGGACAGACCATCCGCATCACCGTTAGCATTTCCTGCTCGATACTTGATGTTAAATCTGAAGGTTGAAAGGGCCGCCAACCAGCGGTGTCCAGCGGCGTCGAGCTTAGCAGAGGTGAGGACATAGGTGAGCGGATTATTATCTGTCAGAACAGTGAAATCAGTGCCGTAGAGGAAATCATGGAACTTTTCGCAGATGGCCCACTTCAAGGCTAGATATTCTAGTTTATGCGTTGGGTAATTTCTCTCGCTCTTTGATAAGCCTCTGCTGGCATAGGCTATTACGCGGAGCTTTTCATCTTGCTCCTGATAAAGAGCAGCTCCCAGCCCCTCACAGCAAGCGTCTGTGTGTAACACATATGGGAGCTTGGGATCTGCGAAAGCAAGAACGGGAGCAGACGTTAGCTTGTCAATCAATGTTCTGAAAGCAGATTCACATTCAGGCGTCCACTCTGCATCGAAGGGGGCTTGAGGATTTACAAAGTTCTTTGGCCTGTCTCTTTTATAGACTTTGCCTCTCTTTTTGGGTGGATAGTACCCAACAGTGAGAGAGTTGAGGGGTTTGGCGATCTTAGAATAGCCCTCCACAAAACGCCTATAATATCCCGAGAAGCCTAGGAAACGCTTCAGCTCCTCTCTGTTCCCAGGACGGGGCCAATCTCTGAGTGCAGATACTTTGTCTGGGTCAGTATGGACTCCTTGGGCATCTACCACGTGGCCAAGGTATTTTACAGATGACTTAAAAAACTGACACTTCTCGGGAGACAATTTCAGACCATAGTCTCTGAGACGATGTAGCACCCTCATGAGTCTCTCCTCATGCTCTTCAAGGGTCTCGGAAAAGACAATGAGGTCATCTAAAAATACAAGAACCTCGCTCAAGTGCAGGTCTCCAACACACTTTTCCATAAGGCGTTGGAAGGTGCTAGGAGCGTTGGTCACACCTTGCGGCATACGATTGAACTCGTAGAAACCTAGGGGACATGTGAATGCGGTCTTATGCTTATCTACCTCTGCCATCTCTACCTGGTAGTAGCCGGACTTGAGGTCCATTACTGAGAACCACCTTGCACCACTCAGGGCTGAGAATATCTCCTCAATGTTGGGAAGGGCATATGCATCTTTTATAGTGCGGTTGTTCAGCTTCCTAAAATCAATACATAGTCTGATTTTCCCATTTTTTTTCTTCACTACTACCACTGGTGATGCAAACGGACTCTCGGACTCTCTTATTATTCCAGCATCCAAGAGCTCCCTTAGGTGCTGCTTTACAGCTTCCCTATCACTGGGGTGTATCGGCCTTGATCGCTCTTTGAAAGGTGTCTGGTCATGCAACCGAATATGGTGTTTCACACCAGTTGTGTGACCAAAGGAGAGCTCGTCAACTGCAAAGACCTCTGGGATGGAGTTCAGCTTGACTGTAATACGTCGTTTCCACTCCTCAGACATGGGTGCATCATCGAGATTGAATGCAAGCTCCTCGCTTGGTGTCTGAGAGTTGGTGGGCACAGACTGATGGGGGTTTAGGGGCTTTACACTCTGAGCGGCAGATACTTCGCCAATGACACACTTTGGAGGTAGAGTAATACTGTGATCTGTTGTATTTCTGAGAATAACAGGGATCTTGCTTGAAGCTTTACAGTTGATATTCATAAGTGCACACTCAAGAAACAAACCACCAGGAAGGGAAAAAGACTCAGGGGGCTCAAGAATGAAAGAGTTGTGTGGATTTCCTTGACCCACTCGGACATCTCCAAACACACACAACTTGTGCCTTGCTGGAACGGTGATGGGTTTCTTCCCATGCAACTTGACAGGACAGGTTTTGGTTTCATTTTCATGCAGTTGAGCAACATGGTGGAGGAGTAATGCAAAACTGTCTGACCTCCTCAGGAATGTTGGCCTGTCATGATCTATGCCACATTGGTAGAGCTGCAGCAAAACATTTGTGCCTACCAACACTGGTATTCTGCTATTAAATTGGCACTCTGGGACAATGAGGGCTAGAGCAGTTAACTGTTCCTCCATGCCGGTAACACTGCTAGGAAAAGTCAGGAGAACTTCCACATAGCCCTGATAGGGCACAGGCTGACCCCCGGCCCCTTCAACCTCAAGCAAATGACTGATGGGCTTAATGGGGAGGGAAGCCAGGTGTCTGGAATGGAAAGTCTCTGAAATAGTCGTGACCTGAGATCCGGTATCAAGGATAGATTCACATCGTACATCTCCCACGTAGACTGTAGAGACACAGCGGGGGCCCACAAGCCCAAGAGGTAAGGTGTGATTGAGACCATCGCAGCTTTCAGGGCTTTTGGCTCTTGGCTCCTCTTTAACATTGTGGGTCATTACTATGGGACTTATCTGATTGATGTCCTCAGCTCCTGGTCGTCCCGAAGCAGGAGCCTCTACAAGTTTAAAGATGCTTTGCGGGCTGCCTGCTGGGCCCAGAATCTGTCGCGTTTGTCTCTGAGCTCTCCATTCTTTTTTCGGACAAGGTCAGGGTTGGGGCTGTTAGTACAGTTTGCTGCTATGTGGCCGGTTTCCCCACACTTAAAGCAGAACCATGGTTTCGGTGGAGTGGCAGTTCGGGATGTCGAATCAGGATTTGTGACATAGGCTGCTAAATGTTCACTTTGTAAGGGTGATTCTTTTCTTGTAGAACTACTTGGCACCTCTTCATGTGTGAGCTTGATTCTCTCTTTGTGTACAAGTTGTGCCACTTGTTTCCGGAGTTCAGCTACTTCCTTTTCAAGTTTAGAACTTGCATCATGCTTCTTAGGATCTGTGGAAGCAGGTTCCTCGTCGAATACTGGCATGCTCAAGACTGAGTGAACATGTGTTGCAGCCTTAGTGCTTCCCAGATGTTTTTTCATCCGGTCCATCTTGGCTGCACGCCGGTCCTCTTCTGTTCTCAAAAGCAACAATAGTTCAGGGAAAGATGGGGGATTGGGTTTTCGATGCTCAAGTTGAAGGCCGATGATTAAGCTCTGGTCCCAGCACCCTCTACAGAATTGCCTGAGTAAGTACTTGTCGGACTCTGTGACTGAAACTCCCCCTCTGGAGATGGCTTTGGTGAGAAGGGTTTGGAGACGGTTCAAGTAAACAGAGGGCTTCTCCCCAGCATTCTGGTTGGAGCCCAAGAAGGTTGCAAATAGCTCTTCACCATCCTCTACCACGCCAAATGCTGATTCGAGCTGAGTGAGGTAAGCCTCAGGGGTTGCATTTGTTCCAAGCGGCTTGACAATATCAGCAGCTGGGCTGAGCAGGCTCTCTAGTATTCTTCTCACCTTTTGAGAGACAGACAATGAAGCATCATTACAGAGAAGGTCTACCTGAATGCGCCAGGCATCATAATCAACTTCCCCATTTGGCTTTGGTAGTCGCCCTGAGAAGGTTCTCACTCTGCTTTGGCTGTAGCCGGATGGCGTTGTGTCATTACGAATGAAATGTTCAACAATGACTTTCTGAACTTGAGGTGGATTTATTGTGCCCTCGTCAAAGAAAGTGGGAGCTTTGGGAGCATTGGGAGGGAGAGTACTGGCAACCAGATTGGGTGGGTTTAGCTCTGGTGTGTCACCACTAGCTGTTTGGCCATGCTGATCTAAAGCCTCAAAATGGGTATCGGGACTCTGTGGCGGGGCAGAATCAGGCTGGACATGTTGCAAATCATGCTGAAGCATATCCCAAAAGCCAGCTTTACTTTTCCCGGCAAGAGTGCTCAGTTCAGCCAAACATCGCTGGGCTAATTCCCTCCCTAGGTCCTCTTGACACACCTCACGAATGCTTCTCACATGCCAGGTGAGAGTGGGATCATAAGGGCTTGGTAGGTTGCCAAGGTTGGCAGGATTGAGTCTTGATATTGTTTGTTCTGATGAGTACTGTATAAGGGTTCGACCTTTTGGCTTGTCTGGTTTATCAGGGACCCTGACAATTTTTTCAATGTCCCCATTTACTTTAAAAAAGTCATTTATCTCTTTATCAGTGCATGGTTCATCGATTCCTGTGACATAAAGGCAACTAGGCCCATGCAAGTCGAATTGGTTGCAAAGATCCATTTTATACTGACTGTTTGTTCAGTTAAATGTATTCTGTTTTTAACAGCGTTTTTAACAACTACACAACCATAAATTCAGTTTGAGCGTATATTGGTTTGTTAAATTATGTCTGCAAAATATTTGGGGTGGAAACTATTTTAAATCTACACCAATCTCCTGGCTAGCTCGCCACTTTTGTAACCCCTCTTGCACCTAAGTCTTTAAGCTAGTGTGTTTATAAAACCAAGAGGCAGGGGTCATTATCTATTTTAGATTCGATGAGAAGATTGGTTATTATCTTTCCTGGTATACTGTAAGGATAGACCTGTAATATCCACCCCAAATAACTCACACGACAACCGACTGGCGATTTAGGTTGAAGAAAATGTATATTGAAACCAAAAACTTATGGAGTCAGTATTCCACAATGCATATATCACTAGAAATATGATGGAATGAAAAAAAATACTGCTAATGCACGAAAGTACCACACTTCTAGTAATAGTAATAAACAATTTAGTATGATAACACAGTAATATAGTTAAATTCACAAAGAACCTTAAACCTTCAATATCTTTTTTCTTTGAATTCTGGTGAGCCACAAGTGGATTTCTTAAATGAAATTGTACCAAAAAACCCTCTGAGATCTCAGGAAAAAAAAAGTAAATAAAAAAAAAAATATAAAAAATTATAAAAAATTGAGTCCACCCAGGAAGTCCTACCACCCCAATGGATGTCAGATGAGGCAGTCCAGGAAGAGTATTGCAGGATGGAATGGCGATGTGGATGATGATCCCCTGGCAGAAGATGGAAAGCAACCAGGATGGAGATATGGACAGATGACGGTCCTCTGAAGGGCTCCACAAAAAAAAACCAGCCGGAATATCAATCAATAGTTCAACGGAGTTCAACGGAGTTCTACACGATGTCCACAGCTTCTCAATCGTCTCAATGTTTATCAATGTTTACTTTCTATTTCAGTTATCAACTTTCTGACTCAGTTTTATCAAGGTACAGCTATGTAGTTTCTCCAACATTCACACGAACTGCGTAGCAGGCAAGAAAAAGAACAAAGATCTCATGTGCGAGTAAGATGATGACTCTTAGCGTTTTTTCTTCGCACCTAAAAGAGTGTATTGACTGCGCCTCTGCTGCCACCTTGTGACCAAATTGGGAATAGGTTATTTCTTTAAAAAACTAAATTTAACAACAAAACACATGGAATGCAGCTTAATTTTCCAAAATAATGGAGGTAATAGCCTGGAAGATTTACTACCTGGGTTACAATGGCAATGCATGAAAATGGATCGCACCATGACACCCACCATGTTTGATGTTGACGAAAGCTTTAGATAACTTTTCATGTTCAAGGTCTGAGGAGGATACTGAGTGAATTGTAAGTCTGTGGTGTTCAAACTGTAGGAGGAGTTGGTTAAAGCAAGAGGCATGGAAATGGATCAAAATGAGGGTGAAATCGGAACTTTCAAAATGGCCGACTTCCTGTTGGAGTGACTGTTTGGTAGCCCCAATCTTTTTTGTGCGTCTGGTGATGATACATATGCATACTGAATGTTATTTATGTATATGTATGTAGGATGCTGGGCTTGGATTTTTAATATTCCAGGGGGAGCTATAGAGTCCCCTGGTAACACCATTCATCAGCTATCGTCAGGAGGGCATTGGCAATAATTGTACAAAGTTTCGTGTTAATCCGACCTACCGATGTGGAGATATAAAATACTTCAATCTAAAGAGCGCCACCTTGTGGTAATTGGCCAAAATTTTGCACAGACCCTCAAGGGCTCATGGGGAAGCAGTAACCCGAGTTTCATGTCATTTGGACTCACCAACGTGGAAATATGCAACACTTCCTGGTTGGAATGAAATCTGCAGGAAGTTTTTGTTTAACTGTTAAACAAGTATTGTTTGAAATATCAAAATACTTTTAATAAGTTTTTGTCAGTAGGGTCCACAGATGTTGTGTGCAAGGTTTTGTGCAAATCGGTGAAATCACCTGGGAGGAGTTTGAAAAAGTAGGTTTGCAACATCTCGCAAATTTGCGGGGAAAAAAACAGCAGCTGGAAATGGGCGTGGCCTATATCACGAGACTCAACAGAATTCAGGGAACGCGTGGATATAAGGTTTTTGAATGTGAGATAAAGTATTTGGGAGTTATGAGGCAAAACGCACTTTCCTCAATTAACGCGCCACCTAGTGGTGGAAACTGACATGGGCAATAGATTATAAAACATTTTCGGCAGGTGTGACGTATATTACAAAATTGGTGAGTTCTGGGGTATGTTCAGGCAGTGAAAAATGCGATCATTCGGGACAAAAAAGTTGTCACTACAAAAACAATAGGGACCTCGCAGGTCGAAACCTGCGCGGGCCCTAATTATGAACAGAATGTGAGGAAAACGTCTATGTATTATGTGTTAGATTTCTACTGAAATTAGCATGCTAATCAGCTAGCCCTGGCTTATCCCGGTCCCAAGCTGCTGTAAACACCAACACTCCTCTGGTGTTCCAAGCTCTGACTCTGGGCCAACAGATGCACTTCTGACCGAGCTAACTAGCTAACAGAAGCTGCACTTTATTGCACCTCTAAGAGCAATTTATTGGACTGTTGTCAAGATTTTGACATATCTGCCACTAGGGGTCTCTCAGTCAAAACAAAACGAACACCATAAGTAGAAGCGTGGGATCATGGGAGTTCTTGTCCTCATTGACTATCACCATTGCTAAGGAAGAGCCCGGCAGATACTCAATTTTGGGTGAACTTCTCTTTTTAATGATATATTGACTGAGTTATACAAAACTTTTTTTTTTTTGCAATGATTCCTCAGATGTGGTTATCAGACATATGTGACAGATATTTTATAGTTTAACAATAAATGTTATAGTCCGAACAGTAGACTTGACTAAGAATTCAGTATTTACAAATCACCATAAGAACTTATTTTCTGCATTTATAAGAAAAGTTTTCAGATTGGCAAAACATTTTATCGGTAAGTCTCTAATCATTTGATGTTTTCCTGGAAGTTATAGCGACAGGAGACTAAATGAAACACATTGTTACCTTGAGTAGAACTACAGATTTTTCTGGGTTTGAACATTGTTGGAAACCTCCTGGAAAATGTAAGTCCAACTCAACAAAACATAAAACAAATATCTAGTATCTTTAAATACAGACATAAGCAACAAAAATCACATCTTATTCTGCTGAACTGAGTGAGGAGAAATAGAGCACCACCCTCACAACACATACGTGTGCACATGTGTAGATTACATTATGCTCCTACCACAGAAAACGTGTGTAATTTATGGGGAAATAAATCTATCCCCTTCCTGACGATTAAACTCCAACTCTAAAGGGTGGCACAAAAGAAAAGCTCTCATTTAAAAAAAAAAAGGGAAGAAATATAGTGAGCTCCATCCTAAATCACTCACTGTAACACCACTGGCTTCTCTGACTTTTCTCCAGAGTTCTGGCTGTTAATATTGAACACTGAACGGCCGCGAGCCTGCATGGGACAACTATGTATCAGCATCAACATTAAAGCACGCATCTGTCATATCCCCTGTGAGGGGGTTATTTGCGAGCCAAGTTCAGATGCTGATGGTGCTCAGCTGACAGGTGGCTGGAGTGATGATGGAGTTGTGGGAGCCATATGCAAAACAGAACATCGTGACACTGTACACTGAACAGCTTTATAATGGCTCATCATTTAAGTTTATGTTAACAGAGAGCTCGATTGGATAAAGGATTACAGATAAACTATAGTTATAAACTGAAATACACATTACAGAACTGCAGATCACTTTCCGAAGGAAAATGTTCTGTGGATTCTTGAATTGAAAACATATTGTTTTCCATCTTTTCAGCAAAGTAAGCAAATGTACTTTCAGAGGCTTGAAATGTACTTGACATAGGGAAGCTACCACTGTGGGAACAGCTTGTCACATTTATGTCTATTTAGAAAAAGAATGCTTGGCTCAGTGATAATTCAGTGATATGCTGTTGAAAGTGTGGGGGTGTTTTTGTATGGCAATCAATCAATTGATCCAGTCAATAAAATAAGTGTTTTTTGACCACTAGAAGCACTAAGGAGCAATATTTTTACGATTAAGTTTCAATTTTATTTGTTTTTTTTGTAAATAAAAAAAATTATCATGAACAAAAAAAAAGAAAACTTTTAGTTTTTTATGAGGAAGGGAATGTTTTCAACATTTGTGTTAGACCTCAAGGACACACAGTGTGTTTCAGAGGGAAACACTGAATGTAAACTTAACCTCTATTTGTTTACATAAAAACTCTACAGTGTAGCTTTAACTGGTAACAATTTTGATAATTGATCGAATAAATCATCGTGCAAGAATGCCAAAATTCTCTACCCTTTTCATGTGAGATTTGAGGAGCTGTGCTGTGCTGATTTTCGCTCTTTAATACAATTTTGCACTGAATACCTCAGTTTCTGTACTGCTGGTTGGAAAAAAACAGACATTTAAAGCCATCACCTTGAACTCGGACATCACCTTGATCTGCCCCTTTATTGAGATCCACACCGAATGTTCATAGGGTCTGTTCTGGGCTGAGATCAATCCTCTATTCAAGTTTTTGTGTAATCCTCCTGACAAACCAGCCAACCAACCAATCAACAAACAAACACATGGATGCAGGTGACAACATAACCTCCTTGGCAGTGTAATAAATTACTTACTTATTTTTGTAAAGGCTGTGTAGTTATTTTGGAAAACACAAGGAAAAGCCAGACAAGTGCTGCATTGTACACTAAACCAAAATACAAACTTAATTCATTTATTTACTTCTTCTCTTTCTAAATGTCCTGCCACGATGCTTTAAAAATTGCATCTAGCTGTTGCAGAGTCCAACATTTGCTGGTAAAATGAATTAGCTGTTTCAGGGGTGCATCCTAACCGGACACAGAACCACACAGCTACGTATCCTAATAATCTGGACCGTTTCATCCAGCTGTAAGCAGTTGACCAGGTCAAGTTTCATGCTTATTTCTGAGGTCTCATAGGGCCTTTAGTTGAGCGGTGGAAGGTGTGACTGCCTGAGGTCCAAAAGGGAAAATTAATCGGCTTTTGGGGTGCACCAGTGTGAATTATATGGCTCATTTTCAATTCCCACACTGCACACTTTCTAAGAAAGGGAGGGCTCAGCAATTAGTTTTGCATTCTTAACGGACTGCATTTCCTGAAATTAAGTCATTACATGCAGTAGAGCTGATGAGGTCACACCTGACAGGAAAGCCTGAGGCAACTGACTCAACAAAAACATAAAGACCTGTGGCTGTGCTCCTAGCAGCCTCAGCTCATGCATTTCTTTTTCTTTTTTTTTTTTTCATTTTTGATTCAGTTGTTTGATTTTTGTTTCATTCAAACTTGAAAGTGACATTGTTGAAAGCAGAGTGTTACATCATGCCCTGAAAATATAACCTAATGTCATGATGCTGGCTTTCATCGACTCGCTTTAACTTCCTTGGATTCTATTAAAATGGACGTGAGACAACAATCAGTGTTTTCTCAGATGTGGTGTGCAGCTGAAAAAAAAATTATGCAATATCCTATGTTCTAAATGTGGATGAAAAGCAAGTCCATCAACAAATCTGACAAAAACACATCAGTTGAAAAAGTTTTTTTTTTTTTTTTTTACCAGTAAATGACATTAACTCACGTAGGCAAGGACTCTTTTGGCACGTACTGTGCGTGGCCACTGCAGCTGATTTATGCTCTAAACTAATCCCTCTGTGAATTCTGTACCACAGAATCCAAACAGCCAGAGAAGTGTTGCTCCTGGCCAGCAGAGGGTCATTTACTTAATGGTGAATGAATCTCTAATCCTGTGTAAACGTCAGGTCCGTGTAGCGAGAGCTCCTGCAGACAGAGAGATTTTCGCTGCCTGAGCTTTCAGCCAAAAAGTCTGAGCTGTTCCTCAAAGCCGGAGACAAGGTCAAGGAAATAATGTTTGATCTGTTATGGCACTCTTATAATTATTTGGACCCTGGAGGAGGACCTTTTCTTTGGCTTGGCTACTGCCATCTAATATTTCACTTGAAAGATGTGAAAGCCATATCACAACTTGTGGTGTAAGTACGCTGCTGGAAATTCTGAAATCTTCTTGCAAATTTATTCCCCACTCCCTGTTATTTTACTAATTACCATTATCTAAAAACTATATACATATTTAGAGTGCATACTAGTTGCCGGACCTTGTTTTCTAATTGTATACTTAAATCTACAACTTTCTGTATCATATAGTGGGATATGTTGATTCTTTTTCAGTAGAGGTGCTTTTCTACAATCATGCTGAATGTGATGATAAACCACCTCCTGGAAGCACTGTGGTGTCTGGTTTTCTTTCTGGAGTTTAGAGCTGCAATGATTAATCATCGAGTTGTCAACTATTTAATCAATGGCCAGCTGTCTTGATAATCGATTAATCAGGTAAAAGAAAGTTCAGCTTCTTAATGTGATTATCTTCTGTTTTTAAAGTCCCCTATGATTTTTTCTTACATTTTACACCTTTACTTACATTTAACTATCAAACAACTAATCAGTGAGTCAAGAAAAAAACTAATAGATTATTCACTAATGAAGATGATTGTTGGTTTTATTTCTACGGAAGATCAAAGCTAAGTTATTAAACATTCTTAATTTCCACTTACACTTGTGAGGTGTGAAGTAGATTTGAAATGTACAATATATTACAACAATGTCAGGGTATTATTTATTATTCTGTTTTACTTAGTTAGGTTTTTTTGGGTCATCATAAACAATTTTCCAAAATGAGGCACATAACATTTAAAAAATCAAACAAACCATAATAGAAACAAAAACAGTGGTCATGGTCATACATACATGTACATTTGCTTAACACCTCCATAAAAAAAAAGAAAATTTAAGTGGAAAATGCATCTTTGATTCCTTGTCACAACTATTCCAAAAGTTCACCCCTTTGACAGATATACATCTATTCGTTTGACTTACCCTTGTTCGAGGGTACAGTGAGGAAGCAAGCTATTTTGAGCTTTTTTACATTATCTTGTTAAGTTTTATGATTAACTAGATCCCAAAATTTCAAAGCAAGTTAACTGATTGTCATTCAACAAAAAATATCTTGTACTGGCTTCATATACTTGCTTTTAAGGGCGGCAACTAATGTTTATCATCAGTGTTGATTAATATGACAATTATTTTTGCCATTATAGCTGCAACTAATGATTATTTTCATTGTCGTTGGATTTGTTGATTATTTTCTCAACTAAATCGATCAATTACTAATGCAAAATAGTTGCATTTTAATTTAATAAAGTCAGAGTAACACTTTACATGTCTATTTTTTTTCTGACCAACAGTCCAAAACCAAAAGAAACAGAAGAGCAGAAAAAACAACAAACATAAGAGGCCGGACTCAATTCGGCTTGTAAAAGCAACAAAAGATTTACCATACATAAAAATAGCTGCTGCTCAATTTTCTCGGTGTCGGTAAACAAATAATTGTTTTAGCTGCATTGTAAGGTGTGCTTCTTTAAGTTCACTTTGGAATGAAAACATTTTAAGGTATGTGAAGACCTAAATCTAAATCAAGAAAGAATGACCGCACACTGTAGTATCAGCAAAAGACTTCAAAATTTACACTTTCCATACTCCTCAGTACTTCTCCGCCCGCATCATTTCCACACCTCACCAGAAAATGCAGCAGTCTGTCCAGGACAAATAGTTTATGATAATGTCTGAAATCTTTTATCATAGTGAATCCTCAAAGAGATGAAGGCCAAGCCGTGACCCTAATGGGAGTGTAGGAGGAATTTAAAAGCGCTGTTAAAACAATATATATATTCATAAAAGCAGGCCTAACAGCGAAGGCAGTGCTATTTCATTCAATAAATCTCCCACAACAGGAGGAACTGGAGAGAAAGCGTCTGGCTTATGATCCAGTGAACGTCTTTAACGAGTGACAGCTTATACAAGAGTTCAGCTGCTCTATAAGATGTCCCCTTCGGCAGGAGGAGCTAACGCACGTGTCCGTTTGAATGGGAGGAAGCAGAGGAGGTCTGGGAGTCTTCAGCGGGTACTGAACTCTGAGGTGGGCGACTTCTCCTCGCTGCGATCATTGAGGTTTAATTGTTCTGAATGCAGCTGGCAACGAGTTACTGCCTGTACAGACAGGAGAATGACAGTATGGCAGGTTTATAGGAAGGAGGAGAGGATGGTAAAACAGAGGCCTGGCCAGAACATCATCTGCAGGGACTGACATGTCTTTGAAACACTTCCCGTCTCTGACTGTTAAATGTCCCCATTACTGTCTCATACTTCATACGTGTGATAGTTGAAATGGCTGGGATACCGACATGAATCTTTTCATTTAAACCTGGATTTTTACTGATAGAGAATATGGCAGATTACTTTAAGGTCATCAATCTAAACTATTTAGTAGAACTCATGCTTGTAAATTATAATAAATAACTGGAGTTTTTAATGATTTCTAGTCATGCAGAACATTTTAGTTGAATTTGTGCAAGATTTGAAGTTTTGCTTCTGCTGCTCACAGCTCTGAAAAATGTAAATTAAATCACTCCATTATCACATTATCTGTCTCCAGAATCAGTGTCCCTGTACTTCACTATAATCCGCACACCTTGCTGTGAACTGTTTTAACTACAACTGCAACAACACAGCAGGAATAGTCTCCATTACGACTGGTGGCAGCATGCTGTGGGGTAAACAATCAACATAGACTTACGAATGACAAAGTATATTTCTGGATGAACTAAAGATTTAAATATCATACATGTAAATATCAGAGTACTATGTGCGAGTGTTAAAACATTGTGGTCAGGTCTCAGAGTGAAAGAAAGAAAGCATTTCAGTCTTACAGGGTCTAAAGGCCAGGCTGAAGTTGCCCAAACAACAGACCATTTGCCCTTCTGGAGGAAAACACACATTGTTTATTTTTACAGCTGTTGCTAAATGAATATGAGTATGAGAAAAATTGGGTTAGGGTTAGGAGTGGTCCAGAATTGTTGAGACACCAAGCAATAGAGCTCAACAGTGAGGTTCCGGAAGTGAAAATGCCATTCATATTCTGAATAGAGATTTTGATTATTGGCCATAATGTCGTAGCCATCCAAAGTAGACTTACCACGAGCTATGAGATTGTGAAACAATGGTATATGATTCTGTAGAAGCCAGAAGTCCGTATGATATCAACCTTGTTTTAAGAAAAACATCTTTATTTGCAATGTCATGGAAAAGTACTACACTACCCACAGTCCTATAGTGTAACAGCGACGTCTCTGATTGATGGAGGTCGCTGTTACCATGGAAATGTTTACCGAACCCACGAATTTCATGTTCGCTAGTTACTGCCACCACTGAGACTTGTAGTGCTTTTCACCCCTTTCGACACTCTTCTCCTCATCTCTAAAAAACGCAGTCGATCAGAAAATGAAATCATGGTAGCTCTGCGGTAAAGAGTTCAGTGGAAGCAGTGACTAGCAAACATGAAATTCGCGTGTTCGGTACACATTTCCATGGTAACAGTGAGCTCCATCAATCAGAGACATCGCTGTTACATTCGCAATGGTTTATTGGATGAGTAGTTCCTTTACTCTTAAGATAATTATGTACACAGTCTTGTACCTTTGCTTTTTTCTCCGTTTTCCCAAATTTTTTTTTGGACCGAATTAAATGTTTCATGGTCACAATTCATCTCATAGTTTATTGGCTTGGTTCCAGGCTTAAAACTCTTTACTTAAGGATTTTATGGAACGTCAATAGAGTGAATGAATGGCAAATTAACTTCCGGAACCAGAACCGTTAAAAAAGTGTTGAGCTGTTGAGCTCTATACCCTGTCATGTGACACTTCAGTACCCAAACTTTGCATTGGGCACCGTGCCAGTCGTTTGAAGTTGACCAATGATTAAAGATGAACCGTACAACCAATGCGATGCCTGAGTAAAAATCTCCTCAAATAATTGTTAACAATACCTAACTTGTAATGTTTGCATCACATTATGCAATTCTGCCTTAGTTTTTGATGAACCAATCTGAGCTGGCTAGCTAACTGGCTATCATAGGCAGCAGGGTTAGGCCCCAGTCACACACAGACTCATGCTACAGGCACAGCTGCTTCAAAACACCTCTTGGGCAAAACATTGTGACGTTTTCCTTTTTTAGTTGAGCTGCGTGCGCATGGGTAATGGAAAAGGCGACGCGGCTCATTTCAACTTCTAAAAACTGCTAGAAAAATGTGACACCAGAAATGCCAAACTGAAAACGTCAAAAACAATTTTTGGTTTAATCTGCCTCTTGGGACTTTTTTCTTGCTAAAGCAACAGCCCTCATGTGTGTCTGAGCAGGTCCCCGGCTGAGCTATTTTACATTGTAACCGGGCCAATACTGTATGTAAGTTGATATTAGGTAGATGCATCTTCATCTATCAGTGTATATTTTTGGGGTGATAAGTAGTAAGAAATGCCAGTAAGTACATAAATACAAGTTTGACATTAAGTTTTGAGGAGATTTAAAAAAACAGTGTTTCAATAATTCATTGTCCAACAGAAAGGCTGAATTAATCTTTCAATTTCAATTCAAATGTAATTTAAGTGGAGAGATCTTTATCAAATGTTTTAATTTATGACTAAAATATACCAGACAAAATATACAATCACTTGAACTTTGAGATTCTTTTAAACTCTTGAGCATATTGTTACAGGCTTCAATAGGCTTAAATAATCCAGCATTGGTGGCGTTACACATTATGTACTCCAATACTGTATGTAAGTTGATATTAGGTAGATGCATCTTCATCTATCAGTGTATATTTTTGGGGTGATAAGTAGTAAGAAATGCCAGTAAGTACATAAATACAAGTTTGACATTAAGTTTTGAGGAGATTTAAAAAAACAGTGTTTCAATTATTCACTGTCCCACAGAAAGGCTGAATTAATCTTTCAATTTCAATTCAAATGTAATTTAAGTGGAGAGAACTTTATCAAATGTTTCAATTTATGACTAAAATATACCAGACAAAATATACAATCACTTGAACTTTGAGATTCTTTTAAACTCTTGAACATATTGTTACAGGCTTCAATAGGCTTAAATAATCCAGCATTGGTGGCGTTACACATTATGTACTCCTAGGTGATTTAAAACCACCACTGCATCATAGTAGGGAGATTATTTTGCATGTAAATGTTTTGAAATAAATATTCTACTGGCAAAAAGTGCAATAATGTAGTGAGGTAGCATAATGTTGCTCCGCATAAAAATTGCTGACCACCTGTCTGTATATGGAGATAGAGTTGGTATGTGTTTAAATTTGGATAAGGAAATGAAGATCTGTCTGCACAAGTGACGCATTAGGCAAGAACTACCGAAACGTTTCTACCAGTTATTTTAACTCAGAAAAACAGTTCAAAAGCTCACAAAAAGAAAAAGCAAACATCATGACTGTGCAATATGCTATCACTCATCACAAATGGCTCACTATTTTCTTTCTCTGGGTCTTATGCTCTGTTTCTCCTTTTCTCTTTCCCTCCCTCGCTCCCTCGAATGCCGTGCATTCCTCTTTGTTTGCTCATGCTGAGCCCTCCCTGCGGATCCCGTGCCTGACTTTCCCAAAGCCGATATTAATATCACAGGCCATTGTAATGGAGTTATTTTCATGGAAGCCCCGGAGGAAGTCACGTGGCTATGATTAGTCCCCCGAGGGCCCGGAGTCTCCATTAAGCCGCGTTGTTCTAACTCACATAACCATCAATGAAGTGGAAAAGCTGAGGAAGTAGCTATCACTCTGGGCCGGTTGGGGTGTTTTCTGAGCACCCATTCTGTTAATGGGGCCAGAATATTTTCCCTCTCTCTTTTTTGGGGCGGGAATTATTCTTAAACTGTGGCTTGCAGAAAGAGCCTACACATGTGTGCATTTACACTGACCCACCACCATTAAGATTGATAGCGATGGGATCTGGTGGTTAACACACTGTTTAAGCCTGGAGAAAAAAAAGAGGGGGGGAAAAAACAACATGAGGAAAAGCACAAGGACTCACACACACTCACCAACTACACGCAAGGGTGAGCCCCAATGCATCTGCCATCAGGAAGACAACGTGAGTTAAGATGGAAAAAAAAAACGCACCCTGGAATACATTTACTCTGTCAGGTTACTACTTAAACACACATGACTGAGAAAAGCAGACACTGCCACATGCATGCTTCCTCTCATAACTCTGTTCACCTCTCTTCCTGACCTAAAAGCCACTGGGCCACTTTAGCACTGGGCCACTTCCAAGGAAACAGGAAGAACTGGGCCAGCGAGGCAGTTGACAGCTTTCAGATGGACTCTTGGTGATATCTACCATGTTCAGAGGCTTACTGTGAGGAAGTGAGGGCTGTTCCCACTCTGCTGAATGCAATTACCCAGACATGAGCCTCATAATTGTCAAACCAAATATTTCTCGTCGTCAGCTAATAATGACTGTGAAGGGGGAAAAATCTGCCAAAGAACTAGGGGTTTCCTGATTCTCTGAATCCATGATTCGATGTGATTCTTGATAAAAAAAAAAAAATACAATTCAGCACTGACAGCTATCCCATTGTTAGACTGTCGCATCTGGTTTTATAAAGATCAACAGATCATCGTTTTAACGCCCTGACAGCTGTAATTTACATTTTCAAATTTTTCTTCTCTAAAAAGATAGGGGTATTTTACAAAAAACAGTCTTTTTTCATGGTGGCATTTTGTAGGTTAAGGTTAGACGGGTTAAAAAATATTCACCAAAGAGTAGAGCCAGCCCAAATATATTGGTAGGGTGATTATCGGCCAAATTTTGCTACTCACCAATACATGGGTATCTGTGTATATGTTGTCCGATATGCGAATATGAAACCCTTTTTCGAAGATTATAATGCAGAAAAAGATGCTTGAGCTAATGAATAATTATTAGATTGATAGAAGTTTAATTTAAAAATTACTAGCAGAATTGCGTGTCCTGCTTTTAAATTTCGATAATAGCAACTGAAAAGAAAAGATTAAAATTCGTGACACTACACTATGGAAGAATGCCAATACAGAAGTGCCTTGAACTTGAATTCTATCCAATGGCCAGCAGGAGGTGACTCCACCGGTTTAAAAAAACATTCGATTGTATGTAAACTTATGAAAAAATGACCGTAATTCCTATTTGATTTATCCCCTCAGTAAACAATTTCCTAATGAGTTTATGGACTCAATCTCTAGTTTCAAGTCTTCTTCAATAGAGTATGCTTTTCATTTTGTAAGTTCCCCACCTCAGCCTTCGTGTCCAAATATGGTCACTTCTGGCTACAGACAAAAGATAACGAGAGCCATACTCTAGACTTTAGAGCCATAGTCCACAAACCAATGGGTGACGTCAGGGTGGGTTTACACTTGGAATTGACGTTTAACAATAAAAAAGGAATTTGCTTGAATTATGAGTCGGAATTTTCTGGCAATTTACTGACAATATCATTCACTCTTTTCTGACTTGGAAAATATATAGCAGCCATCTCTATCAATGGAAATATCAGACCATGAAATAAATGGATCACATTTTCAGGCGGGGGGGTTTCTGCCTGGTCTTCCACTTAAGAAGTTGATATAATGAGAAAAAAACCCTGCCCACTGCATTAGATATATCACGTTTTTACTTTTGAACCCCTTACAGTACAGTGTATATCTACTTATGAGTTTAGGCAGTGGCAAAGGTCAAAGAGGGGTCATGAAGGAGCTCAAGCATCCATTCACACTTGAGGAAACATGCATGGCTGAAAAAACAGGAACTGGTTGTTAAATAAGAGCTTTGTCTCCGCTGTAAAATGGACACATTGCCCCCGATTCACTGAATCTTACCCAGCAGGCCTTCACCCTGCTGTCTTCACCCGCTACCCGGATTCTGGGCTACTGAGCACAACACCATGTAACTTGTCATTTTAACTTTGATAGCAAGGCAGGGGTTTATGCTATAAAATTCACTTGCCGGCAAATAAATCCGGTGATTTTATTGTTTGTTTTTTTTTCTTCCCTTTTTGTAATGTAAATACCATACTGGTCACATCATCGTGCAAATGGAGGATGGCTAAGACCTTCCATTCAGTCACATCTGTATGTCGTCCAAAATGATGTAAGCAAAGTTCCCATCACTTTCCCTTATTAATGTCAGCTCCACGTTGGGTGCAGAGCTACATAAACACCCACACACATGTTAATAATGCACACGCAGCAAGACTCTACGTGGGCCCCATTTGACCTGCGTGTGTTAAACTGACACACATATAATACGCCATCTATCCCCTCTGTTCCCCACGCTGCTCTGTCCCGACTGGGCTGGTTGGGGGAAATGGAAGATCCACATGGAGCTTGTGACACCGCGGCCCTCTGCTTTTCCCCAGTCGCCGAGACCAGAGGAGGCCGACCGGGCCCGCTGCACATTAACTGGAACAGGTGCAGTGAGCGGGGGCTTGTTTTTCTTCATCGGCTCCTCAGGAAATCATAAAGCAAATATATTGCTGGAGGACGGTTTTCGGGGTGCCCTGTGAGCAAACTGAGAGGGGAAATGGATCAACGAGCGGCCACCAGGGACAGTAAATCAACAGGCTAAAAGGAGAGCTGAATGTACTGTGGAGGCCCCAGGAGCCCAGCCCAAGGCCAGGGCCTCTGTCAGTCAGAACCTGGTGTTAATGTCAAAGCCAGCTGGACCTGGCAGCACACGCCTATAAGGAAATGATTGAGCTGTCTGTGTCAATCGCCGGTGTACCACTAGAGGCCATCATGTCACAGGGCAGCGTTTTGGGGAACTTCAAGGTGGACTTTTTTCACCCAAATTTCTCTTTCATATCTCTCTGCAGCCTTGACACTGAGGGGAGGATCAGATTTTGTTGCCTGCTCAAAGGCATCCCAGAAGCTGTTTTTTTAGCCATATTTTTATGACACCAATATAAAAATGACTCTTCCTACAGAATAAAAACTTGAGACAAAGTCATGCATGGTGAGATTTATGTATTTCCGTGTCAGGAGCGCTTTCCAGGAGAGCAAGAGTGCAGTTGAAAATGTAGGAGCCTTTCCGCATGCTCTTTGGAGTAATGGGTCATCACTAATCGATTTGTCTTGCCTATTTCAGCTCCAGCGGGATCTCCTTGTCCCCCTGTCAAATGCCTCAGCGCACACAGATTTCTCACAGGCTAGAAAACGCCTTCTCTCTGCTACTGCATTTGATTTAATCATCGTCAATCAGGAACATATGGTGCTCCTTGCTGGGCTGCCCGTCTCTCCTGCCCACCACTGCCGTCGCCATATCCAGTGCCACACACACACACACACACACACACACACACACACACTCTCCAAGTCATTTTCTTTCTCCTAGTTTACAAATTAGAGCAGCTGAGGTTTACTGCTACTTCACACAGGCCGGTGCTGCCATGGGAGGCCCGGACCAGGCTGGTTACCTTGTGAATGGGGCATTATTAAGAGCTGGAGACACGAGCTGGTCCAGCCCAATTTTTCTGATCGAGTGTTTCAACACATCATATAAAGAAACAGCTGTACTACAAATTAGTACACTCTGTGACATTGACAAATGTGCTGCTTGGACTCTGCAGAAGCCCGGCGGTTCCCAACACCTTAACCACCCCAAACACACACACACACACACACACACACACACACACACACACACACACACACACACACACACACACACACACACACACACATCTTAAATGCAATGCACTTGGCAGAAGACGCAGGCTAATAGAGGTTCTGTGTGCGATCACTCCATTTAATCGCCTACCTGTCAATCTACTTACGGTTGCCAAAGCACAAATGCAGAGCGTTGTGCAACACAATATCTATTGTTGAGAGACAGCTGTCTTGCATCAAGCAACCACGA
Source organism: Diplodus puntazzo (assembly GCA_963678695.2). Classification (NCBI taxonomy): domain Eukaryota; kingdom Metazoa; phylum Chordata; class Actinopteri; order Spariformes; family Sparidae; genus Diplodus; species Diplodus puntazzo. The sequence goes on from OZ023172.1 coordinate 15,114,970, forward strand.
ATGAATTAAACTCAACTTCATATGCTGATTGATTTAAAAGCATGTTGAAAACCAATCTCAGCAGAGTTTTCTGAGAGCCTAAAAGTAATATCTGGTTACTTTTGAGTGTGTGGGCACCCATTTTTATTACACATTATAAACTGGGGCTTCAGATACCGGACCTGTTGTGGGTGGGAACTACTCAAAGGCCATTTTTATTGTCTTTTTTTCTGTTGCTCTGGAAATAAAAGTTTTCAGGTATTGAGACGGAAAACAGTACAGCTGCGTTGGTGGAGGTGTGTTGTTTCAGATAGTGTTAAGAAAATGAAACACAATCCAGGAAGGCCAGTTGGGGTGGAATCTATGAAGACACTGCATAGCAGTTTATAATACTACAAGGAAGGATTTAACAGCTACAGAGAGTAATTATGGCAACAATAATTTCAACCCCTGTTGCAATAACTGAGGTGGTTTGTATGACTCTGAATTTCTTGCAAGAGTCCTCTGCTTCTGCACTCCCTGCTTTGTCAATGCAATGGTGATATCGAGGCTAAGGGGGTATGCTAAAAGTTGGACAACACTAAAAATGTTGTCCAAAATTGGCAAAATAATTTTAGCTGTTCTGAATGAATACATATGAAGGTGCGGTCTGCTGTCACAGAGAAGGTTGAGAGCAAAACATGTTCAGTTGGAGACAACGGCACACAATTGTAGACCTCCAACCAACGCCCTTGCATGCATGCATGTACAACAAAGCAATTAAACTGAACTGAGAGCCACAGGAGAGGGATAGTAAATGTGTCATTAATCCAGTTAGTTCATTTGAGCAGCTGAACAAAAAGCACCCCTTCATGAAAGACAAACTTCATCAGCAAAAAATTTTAGGAAAGATCAGTCACAGTAATTGTTCTCTCTGGGAAGTGCAGTGGAAAAACACAACAGCAGTGACAGTAATTTCTCAGCAAAAAGAGATTTCCACATTATGCATTACACATAATTGAGGATTTCCACTTTAGGTATTACAGGTAATTGTAATTATGTGGTGCAAACGCAGAATAAACAACTGTTCAGTGTAAGTACAGTAACACTAAAGGTCTTTGCAAGTAAGTGAGCCAGATCCCTCAGGCCGGTGATTTTAAGTCCCACAGTCAGAGTAACATGTGGTTTAGGAGAGAGTGATTGTACCAACGAGCTCACTAGGTATTTTGCAACTTAAACGAAAACTTGAGCCATAGAGAAGTGAAACTCCTTTTGGGGTTGAGCTGCTGGAGCAGCTGGAAGGCAGCATGTTCCAAGGTTCATGTAACAGGAAAATAAAAACGGTACTTCCCCATTTTTATACTATATGTAATTTTATACTATGTTAAAAAAAGGTGGATGATGGAGGAATGATCTATAACATGCGGAGAGGTTATTAATTATGTGCCTCAGCATTTTAAACTGGTTGTGCAACTCCTCTGTGCCTTCCTGTGTCGGTGATAAAACAGGATGATTCGTAAGGTCATTTGAATGGAGACTAGTAACTCATAATTCTCCAGAAAACTATATTGATACCGCAGCATCTTTACTTCCTCATTCTGACGATGACACATTTTGACTGTTTCCTGTTTTATTATCACCAGTGTTACAGGCAACCACATACTGACAAAGAAAGATCAAGGTAAATAACCCATTGAAGTTCATTTAAACACTATGAAACACTTTGCATCATGGACAGATGAATAATTATGAAAAGTTATGATGATTCTACAGAAGTATATGGGAATAATTTTGCTTGTTTGATCAGAGGGATGAGTAATGTGCGTAATGTTGCAACAAAGTTCAAAAGTCTTAAAACTAAACTGTGATGGTAAAATGAGGCGCTAGACCACACGCTAACTTTGAAGAGGAGAGTGACGGAGTGTTTTTGACATTTTCAGTTTGCTCTCAGCAGGCCTCTGATGTGTGGCCAGGCCTGTTCCTCTGAGCGGAAACATCACCAGGCTCGAAGACGCACAATGTTATTCTTTCTGCCCTACAGAGTGGCAGAGACAAGCTAAATATCTACCCATAAATTTGACCCAGTGTAGGTCAGGCTGCTGGCTGAGCATCAATTGGGTGTACCTAGTGTGTGCCAAGAAGCCAAGCCCCTTTTCACCACAGAACTGCTCATATATCCGACTCCTCACATCATTCTGACCCGCTCTCCACAGTGGGTCAGCACCTGAAATTTAAATTACGAAGTGTATTTTAAGATTGCGGTGGCATGCTGAAAACATAACATTTCAACATGTCAAATTCATAGTGATATATTGGTGTTATTGGAGTAAACAGATCTTGCTGGTGCTGCTAGTTGTCAAAATTAAGACTGCATTACCCATTAACCCAAAGAGATGGTTCCAACTTGACCCTGCTGACCCCTAACTAGTGTTGGTCTGCATGCATCTGTCTCATCTTTGTCCTTAGCTAAATGTATTGACAACGATTTGCGTCAATCTTCATTTAATGTGTTCAGTGTATACTGTAGTGAGAAACTGTTCTGTTTTGTGTAAGGCAGTTCAGGACATTTCTTGTAAAATCTGAGCTGTGGAAAATGATGTAAAGTGCTGCAAATCTTCTTCACAATGGTCTGATTTGTTTATTGGTATAATTTTGCTAACAATTACTGTTGTGATGACTTAATGATGTTAAAATGACAGAAATTTAAAATTATAATTATGTTTTTGTAAATGTATATTCTCCTGAAACTAAGATAAATTGTGTTTTCATTTTCACTGCTTTTCATGACTGAAGAGGGAGTGGGACCTTTTTCATTGATGTTTACTGTAGCCCAAAAAGGACAATCCAAACACAGTTATTGAAAGCGCTTTTCTTGTGTTTTTTTTTTTTTTTTTACATTTTAGCAGCCACCATACGGAAGGGTAAAATGAGGGGTACTCAGCTGATGAAAGACTGCAACCAAACAACTAGATATCACTAAATCCTACAGACTGGATCTAAACTGATTCTTCACTTAGACTATCTTACGGGAGAAGGGGTCATTTTGTTTGCCCATTTGTCCTGACCAATCTGTAGCAAGAGACTGACCTATTTATCTACTTATCTTTTTATGCTAGTGGCAGATAAAATAATGTTTTTCACATAATCAAATTAATATGTGTATTTAAGCGTCATCTCTGTAAGTTGACTTTTATCAAATATGCTGCTGCCTCGATCTGATCAATACTTGCTTTTATTTGTAGAGGTATGAATCTTCACTGGCCTCATGCTTCGATTATGAGTCAGCTGTCAACGATTTGAATGCAAAACGATTCTCGAAGCATCTTGATACATCTCAGTGTAAGGTATCCTTGATGATCTATATTACTGCACATGGCAACTGTTTCATCGTTTATATTCCCCTTTTATTCAGAAAGTACTCCCAATAATCAGACTACAAAGCAAAAGCTGCATCTTTTCAATATATAAACATAAAAAAACAAAATCATAAACAGTTATCCATCTGCAGTGCCTTATTCGTTTGTTACAATCTACAATATTTTTTTTCACATGGCAGTTTTAAGATAGGCATTTATTGACTCTGCTGCACACACCTCTCTCAGAGTTGGATACGAAGAATATGAATATTTCTATTATGAATTTTAGGGCTGCCCCTGACTAAAGACTTTCTTAGACTACCAGAGGTTGTCAGTTCATGGAAATAGTCGACTAGTTGTTGCACAATTATGATGTTAATTAAGCTATTTAAATATGTTCAGATGTAGCGAGCTGTAAAAGCGGTAATGATTCTGAATGTGTTGGAACAGCCAGCAAAGAGACTGAAATTAATTTATTTCAATACAACATAATATTGCACAAGTTTCATCAAACACAGGAATAAATAACTTTCACAAGTTGAGAAAGTTCTCAAAAGCCAAAACCTAAAACAATAATGGTTGAAGACCATATTCAAACAGGTCACTGTACTGGAGACGTCTCAGTAACATTCCGCCCCTCATCACTTGACTTTTATTTATCTTTTGGCTTTAGTATATATGAAATGTGCTGCACTAATCGGTCAGCACATTTCTCTGGCTTGGTCACCTCCCACAGATTTTCAGGGTTTTATGTTGACAGGACCGCCATCACCCTCATGACAAGGCGCATGGCGACTGGGTTACGTCCAACTTCTTCAGACTGAGTTGACAAACAGTCACAGTCTCGATTACACACTTTTCAAAGGAAGCGAGGGCTGGGAACTATTTTGGCCAATGCAAAACCACATATTTCATACACAGTTCTGCCAAGAAGGTAACACAATCTCACATCCCACTGGCAAAATTAATGTTTATGAGTATTTTTAATGGGCTACCTCAGACCCGAGCTTTTCTAAAATTATGCCAGCGCTTCCAGAGCCTGTGAAATGATTTCAGAGCTATAAAGGAAGCGTTATGTTCTACCACCTTCACTATAATTGAGAGCAGCTCCCTTCAACAAGTCATGTGAGTCAAGGCAATGATGGAAAGGCCTCATTATTGAACTTTTAGTAAATCAGTGTTGAAGTTTCTACAGTTGAAAATGTACGCCAGTCTAAATGTTCACTGGAGAGATTCAGTATGATTTATTGTGCCTGCACAGTTACACAGTTCTTTGCACTGTGGAACCAAAGTATAGACACACAGCGGAGACATGTGGACTGATAGGTAGAACACCAGTGCAGGCAATAATCAGCTTAATGCTTAAAAGCATAGGTGGGTGATCTGGCCAAAGAATAATATCATGATCAATGCCCTATTTAATTGCAGTCATGATCCAAGATCTAAATTGCTATGTTTTAACTTAATTTTTAAAAAGCCTGTAGACAATAGCCAGACTTAAATATTTTAAATGGACATTTGCACCATTAAAAAGCTCCTATTTGGCACAAGCTACTCATTTAACATGTTGTTAGCTATAGTTCAGGTTGCATTCTTCAAGAAAGAGCCATGTGAAGCAAAATGTCCGATCAGCATATAGCCATCCAGTTGGTTACATCACTTTGTTGGTTTGCTCACATAGCATACATCTGCTACTCAATGAGGTGATGTAAAGTTTTGAAACAGAAATAAGGGGGCCATAGTGTCCTCTTGATGCCCCTATGGTAGATGAAACATGATAAAATGCCCTCTATAGTGCCCTTCTGATGGACAATAAATGGTGAAGTGCCCTCTAGGGGGCCCTTCCAGTGTCCTTTCTGTGTGGTGGTGCCCAAGCGCATACAGCTGCTGCCATTTCTCTTTTTTTAAAACACCCTAGGTCCACCACTGTTCAGACCCAAACCAGACCTGAGGTTATATTTTTCCTCGATTCCATCTTTCACTGACTACTAGCTTGCCAGGCTAATTCACCGCATGGGCTACTCAACCTCTGTCCCCCTTCCCAACGGGTGTTATGTATTTACTTGCAACACACGACATGGATAGATAGAAGAAAGACAAACATCTCTTTAGTAAATTATAGTAAATAATTAAACCTAAACCCTTCCCAATCCAAGGCTTAAAGCAATGAAATGGGTAGCTCTACTAAAGGTCAAGCAAAGGTTCGAACCAAACAAAATTAACCAAGAATATAGAGAGCTGCTATGTCTCATGAGTGCGCATGCGCCGCGGTGCATGCAGCCTGTTCCAGTTGCTTTAAACAATTTCCCCCTGGGGATTAATAAAGTATTCTGAATCTGAATATGAAAAGGTGTGTCATAAAACCTTTAAACATGGCTATGTTTTTTTCATAGTGTGTTAAAAAACAAACTAAAAAAGTAAGGAAACAAACTCTCACCTTTGCCACAATGTTGTCACTTCAAAAACACAAAATATCATGCTTCATATGCCTACATGTTCCTCTCGGTTCTACTCGTATTTTACCGACAAATTAACAAATTAAATGTGAACTAAGCAGGGGCCTTTTCTAAGTGACATAGGATATAAAGTTGACCATAAGTAAAAAAGAAAGAAACATGGGGAAGTCTGGGTAATGTACATCTATATGCATCCAACACTAATCGAGAGTGAGAACTGCTCCTCACAATGAAAGTATTTGCACTTGTTAGCGGACAAAAGGGAAGTAAAATGGGCCTGCTAGTCATAACAGGAATCATTCATTTTAATCACCAAGCACAAGAGACAATAGAGTCTGTCTTGTTGTCATTGGTACTGAGACAGCTTGAAAATGTTCAGACTTTCACAGTCCATACTGACAGAACAGAAAGAGGCTCAGTTCCTGCTCCTATTGACCTTATGAACAACAGCCTTAGTGTATTTATCGACCCAACATGTATCTTAATTGCTTGAGACCTAATGTTGTCACTACTGATTTAATGAACTGAAACATAAAATCCCTCTCACTGTCTGGGGTACACAGTATGTATAGCTTCACTCTTACTGCCCTAATTAACTCAACAACATACAGCTCTACACCTCAAAAATAAAGTCTTATATGAAAATTAAACTATAAAAAAATACTTATGGTCTAAACAATGATGGCTGAGTTTCGTGACTGTAATTAGACAGTAGTGTAGCTACTCACCTTGCAAAGATTAACTTTGTCATTGTCCCTCACGGCTGATACCTGAGTAAAGGTGCAGTAACATCCTGTCCTCCATGTTGCCAGAGGTCCAACAGTCATTGGTGCGTTAGCTGTATTTTGATATAACGTCCTCTTGCTATCTGCCCATTGCCATGGATACCCACGGGAACGCGCCAGCTTAACGTTAGCACAGCAGCTTGCTTACCACCCCCAAAAGAGACTGAAGCGGCTCTAGTTTGTTAGCCCTAGCTGAGCCGAGTAGCTTGACTCTGAAACTACATAAATTAAAACTCACAGTCTGTAAATACTGATGTTTATCTCAGTGTGACAAGTCATTCACAATATTATTTTCCACAGAGCACAGGAGTTGTCCTGTTTGTTAGCAGGCTCTCACATATGCATTGCTAGCTCTGCTCTCCCTGCCTCCCAGTTAGTCAGTAGGCTAATAGGCTAACAATATTTTCGTAGGCTAACTTTCTTTATCCTTTAAAATTGTCAACTTGTCAACCATTAAAAAAAAATGTGTGTGTGTATGTGTATATATATACATAAACATTTTGACACCATTTAATTATCCATTTATTTTAATATGACTTATTCAACTGTATGAACTAATTTTATTTATTAATTTAGGCTAGTGTTTATTTGTACAGGGACAAGTAGCCTATATGAATAAACCAAGGCAACAGGCTACCACATTGCTTATAACCTACACTAATTTATGATTGCAAAATTAGTTTTAGCATATTACTTCAATAAAGTTGAATTAATTGTGAATTCAGTTTTGGGGAAAAAAAAATACTTGAAATGTAGGATTTACATAAAACACAAATCACCACAGGTAACGCCTTTTACTGTTAATATACACCATAAAACCACAGATTTATCTTCACTGAAAGTTATCAAGTTGTAGTGTACACTCTATAAATATTTATTTATAGGGCACTACGCTTTATTCTCTGTGAACAGAATAAAAATATGACCACAGGGTGACAAGAACACCAGTGCAAATAGAAAAATATAGAACCATTTAATATTCAGTACTATTCAAAACTCTGCAACTGCACCTTTGCCAAATGATGTTATGATGAAGACATTTTTATAGGGGATATGTCTGGGCAGCTTTGTGTTCAGAAAGCTTTTCCTCCTGACCCCAGTCAGGTTAGCCATGGCCCTGTTTCAGGGGTTAAATCCAGAGAACCCCCCCTTGTAGTCAGGGAGATGAAATGTTGCGTCAATGTAAATGGATGTTTGTGAGCTGCTGTGAGGATCTGGGAGCCCTTTATCACCTTCCCGAGCTGTTGAGCAAAAATAATGCCCCCTCTGTTATCCTCATCAGCGACGCAGCGAGCAAAGTCTGAGGGGATATCCTGTTGGCGAAGCAAATGCATTCATCCTGCTTGCGGCGGTTTTGGTGACATAAGATTTACAAAATGTTCCACCCGCCCCCACTTACCTCCTTACAATACTCTGTATATAGAGTAATGGGCCTTAGATCCTCTGTTATTTCAGAAAACAGGGGATTCTTCAAAATGGTGCCAACTTGAGAGGGGTTAACACTGAGACCAGTACCAGCAGGGCTGTTCTCACTTACTTTGACAGCCAGGATTTTAAGGACACACTGCACTTTTGTAAGGAGAGCAAAACTTTCGGAGCCTAATTTCAGTTTATTTATGACACCTTTGCACACGTTTCAAATTTCATTTCTATTTCAATGAAACTGTAATGCCTCCCTTCAGAAAATTCTTTAAAGTAGACTTATTATGCTTTTTCTTTTTTTTTTCTTTTCCTTTCTGTTTTTTTTGTTTGTACATTTGTTCTTATGCAGGTTAATGGTCTTGGAATTTTAAAAAGGCTAATGTCTGCACCAACAGAAGCTCCCCTCTCCCACAGAAAACACCGCTCCTGAAATGCCTCGTCAGTGGCCCCGTCTTTAATTGTGTGA